>JARFYH010000037.1:0-98156 GCA_029582165.1 Portulaca oleracea
ATTCCGCGTCGACAAAACTCTAATGCTCTAGCAACTAGGGGAGAGAAGGAAAAATGAAGATCCTTAAGTCCTATATTACTAGTAATCTCAATGCAATGTTGCAGCTGCACTACCGCAAAGGTTAGAAAACGAAAGAAATCGACATTGCAGTACCCCACGTTCTATTATCTGGTAAAAGTATATTGCAATGATGCCGCATCCATAAAAAAACCACTTTATTTTTGGCGCATAATGTACAAAGAGCTATCGTAGCTTGCGTTCAAGTGGAACATGATCACGAGAGCTTATCGAAGCAATTTTCGTTGCGTGATATGTATATCGAAGAAGTTTCCTAGGTCCGCACCCCAATTTATATTAGTCAGACGGCATCTTGTAGAATGGGACACTGTCCGGTATTACTACCGATAGACTTCAAATTATATGCCTAAGTTATAAATTTAATAAAAACCAACTTAACGGAAAATTTCCGTTTAGCTGAAAGAGAAAGCTGCAAGAAACGATGATCCGATGCGAGCATCCAAGCACACTGTGTGAGCATCAGAGGACCAATTACCGCCGCGTTACACTTTCGAGGGAGAAATTGTTCAATGAAATGCTTGCACATGCGAGGCGCACTTCCGTTACACCACCGTGAAATGGTTTGGAAGAAGAAAGATAGCGTATCTCAATTAATATTCTCGTGAGAAAAATATTTCTTTAGTTCGCTTTATCCAATACTCATGAATGTCTCACTCAAGATTCGCGAATGCTAGGACGTGACAGTTCTCACCAGCCCTGAGACTCGTCCAAAATAAATCTCTTCAACTCCAGACCGCAAGAGCCTGTGGGCTTTTACCATCGGTCCAGCATATGTTGGAGACCGTGGTTCGCTCAGCTACACCAAACGTGGATCGGTAAATATTCATTAAAGCCTACGAGGCAATCTGAAAAATAACTTACAATGGCGATATTTTTAAAAATTCGCAAATTAAACTGTAACGTGCGTACCAACAACAAAAAGAAAATGTATTCAATGTAGAGGAAGTACCAATTTAACATTTGGAATGCATAGCTGTCGCATTTTTTTACGTTGCTACAACCACTCAATCTTACGAAATTGAAGAGATTGAATTTACAGTCTTCGCACGTTATACAATAACCCTCAGATCCCTGAATAATCGATATATCCTGTTTCAGTCCTACGGCTAAATGGAATCTTAACAAGAAGCTGTAACGGACAATCCATCAATTATGATGAAGATGTGCCGCTCACTAACTGCAGACTATCCGCACATACTTGACTCGCACTGCTTCTTTCTAGCCATAATGTCCTCACCAGGTGCTATCTGCATCACGATACTGCCTAGAATATTCTTGAAGAGAAGCTGCCGTATGGTGATATACTTTCAATCGTCGCATTTTCAAATAAAAACCTAAAAGTTTGCGAGTATTGAAATAATATCACTATCAAGCTAAAGACTATTCGTGAGACAAGGTGGTGCTCAGTAAGCAAGGACTTTAGGTCTTCTCATGAATATAAGCCATACGTTCGGTTTTGCGCTCAGAATATGTTCGAGATCTCAAGGGCTGTCCAAGTTTTCCTCGAGATGTCATAGACATTAGTAACGATTGCCTACTCCTTAGTGTTAATGAAATCTTCTACTTCATAGTGCGGACGATTGCTGACACGATTGCCGATCCTGAGAACTAACAGGTCATTGTTTGTAACTTTTAAGACAAAACCTCTTTCTGTCTAATTTGATTTTCTACAATGAATTCAAGACCCACTGTCTCAATGAGAGGCAAGATAGCTTAGAAAATAATTACTGAACCCTATCGACATCATGGAAGTCCTCTTCGATCCCACGGTTAATTTATCGGCTACGTCCAAGCGATACAGCGTTAATGGAGTTCATGATGATACACTGCTTGTCAGTTGCGCTTGTAGCATAAAATAGAGTGAAAGAGCTGTTGCAGTCCGTGCAAGAATATTTAAAGTGAGAAGGATATTCCGCAATTATTTTGCTGTTGCAAAGAGGACTTTTCATCTAGTGGAGCACTACAAAATTTGGCGGCTAGGAATCGCTTCTCTCAATGCTGTTGCAGCAATTGTTCTCACTTTGAATCCACATCTTGCTGATATAGAGCGTTTCTTATCTATGCTTGGGTAGAGTCAAACAAACCGCAGTAGTTTATCGGCTATCATTTAGCCCTGGAAAAAATTGGTCAGGTAAGAAATATCTTGCAGTCTGTCAAGGAAGAATAAATTGCTGCTGAAAATATGGGGGAGAGGGAGGACCCAATTAAAGGTAACGATAGAACAGCATTTAAGACCAGGATAGCACGCAATATCGTTAGTGAGATGGCTGGATCATTGACCTTATCAAACGACTAACAGCTCGGGGCAAAAGTTCTAAAGTGATGTTTGAGCACCAGATATTATTGATAATGATTAATTCGTTTCGTCGTCAGCCTTAGACAATATCCGCAGTTGAAGAGCAAACGTCCAATGATGCAACTTTACATGATGCCGTCCCTTTAGAAATAATTTCTTACTCAGCTAAATACGTTGACTCAATTTCATCAGTGGAATATCAACTCGCTTCTCCATTGATTGACCTTTGGCTGTCTGGGAGTTTTTAGTCTGAGAAATCTTGGCCCGATTTTTCTGTTCAGGCAATCCCACTCGATCGGGACGATCTCCCTCCTAATTATGTGCCCTCGTTGCGATGCTGGAACCGACTATTACTTGGACGCAACGTGATCGAAGTCATTTGTGATTTAGATCATTCTCTGCTAGATGAAGAACAACATCCAGACGACCAGATACCAAGCAAGCGTCAAGCGAAGGTAGGACTGAAAAATAACGCAGTGATGACGATTGCTGAAACTGGAATATGGAAGTACTTTCCTGCTTTGCAAACGGCAAAATTAGGAACCCAAATCAACCTTAATTCAGCCTTAATGAGAATTTAGAAAAGATTCATAATCAATGTATCTTAATCCTCCTTATCTGCAATAAGCGAACAATATCTCTACTAAAAATACCTAGATATTTGCATGACGAGATTTTGTACGGTATCATATCCGCCAGATATGAAGAAGATGTAGTCAATAAGCTCGCTTAGACAGATTGAATGTTCACAGGGCATGGAGTAACCAGTGTGTTCATTCTGAGGAGCTCGCGCCAACCACGTGTCCATAGTCTTGGCGGACACGTGGTGAGGACCTTCCGGTGCCACATAGCTCGTGCTTCACGCTGACATCGCGTCACTCACCTAGTGGATTGGCAACGAGATTATTTCTGATTAATCAACAATTGTATAAATTTGTACTAGAAAGCGTTCAAACATCCTCAGAGTCATCTTTAAGGAGCAAGATAATAGAGCCGCCTTCCCGTCCGTAACAGCAACCATATTTCATGTCAGTATCAGACTGTTAGCTCGGATAGAGCCCTCATTTAAATGGAGCTGTCACATTGTCATCGAAGTATTCAAAATCTCCAGTCCAATTAGAAATATCTTCGGCAGCCAGACGTGTCGAAGGTGGGTATGGTACGCAAAGGGCTAGATGGGGCACGATCATATGGCGTGGATCTCATTATATCAGTGCATGGAATACACACGAACGACTCACTCAATTTGGACTATTTCCGCATGAAATAACCTTGTGTCCAAATTATATGTCAATTGAATGAAATAGCCGTGCGGTGATGCTCTCGCATTTTCTGCACTTATGTAACAATGAACGAGAGCAGTTCTCCAGTATCCGGCAGAGGGTCTGATCAATTATTTGCAGGAAGTGAGACAAAAACCACCATTTTGGTCATTTGTGCTGCATTTAAGTGTGTATTTTGGACACCTAAGGATGAGTCCGTGTGGCACGACGTCATCAGAAGATCATTTGATTTGAAAAGCCGGAGGATTCTATCCACTGTTTAAATGATGCACAGCTATTTTATCAGTAATACGTAAGCCTTTTTCAGCGTGGCAAAGATTAATATAATGACGTGTTCGTATAAGAGTCTATACCAATGTCATTTGAGATAAACAAATATACTGCTTCAGCTCAAAGAACCGGATGTTGTGGGGCACAAGTTTTCCTAGTTAAATCGTTTTTCGTCAAATGCTAAAGCCTTAATCAATTTAAGGCCTACGTGAACTTTCTAGCCATTTTCTCCCCCCGCATTGTTGGTTTGTCAATTTTCTTTCGCTTCATTTCAGTGTTTTTATTTAGATAATCTATATTCCTCCATTGAGCATCATGATCCTGATACATTAGTACCTTATTCATGAAATTCATCGATAGAGGTACCATGTGGTCCACATTTTCGTCTTCTCTAGATGCCTCTGCTTCGAAAAGGTTTTCCAAATAATACGTTTTACTTACTTTGACATTTTCTCCTGGTTTGCACGGCTCCTCCATTGTCAATGACTCGCTTAGCCACAAAATTAGTGGATACTTGGTCATAAAAAACACCTCAGTTTTCTCCATCAGACACTTGACAAATTTTTCAGTATCTTTCCAAATACTTGATTTGATATGAACAGGAACCACATACTCAGAAATCTTCCCCGGAATCAACAGTCGCCTACTTTCAAGGCTCCGTTGGCGTATTTGCAAAGCATCATCGCGATGCGTATTAGTATCATTCGGCTGTTCTCGAACCGTATCGTCGACAATCTCGGAACAAAATTTCTTCGGTATTCTAACAATTGCTGAACAGGCTACACATCGTTTGTTCTCATCGTTAGATCTGAATGGCATTGGGATGGCCTCTTTAGAGCTGACCTTGACCAACGATATTGTGCTACTGATACGCCGATAATGGATTCAGAGATTGGAAAAAAAGAAGAACGCAGTTCAGACACTTATAGAATGTGCTGGATCGATGCTGAACAGTAGCACAACCATCGAATTTATCAAGAAAAGTGGGAACCGTCCAATGCTGGACCACTTCTGTGGTTGACGTTAGACTTGTCGGATTTATAGAGGATTCTTCTACTGCCTCTGATGGCATCTTATTTAAACTGTTTTCTAATGTCTTGCACGAGTCGTTACATGCCTTTTCATCAAATTCATGCTTCGAAAATACTAGAACTTGTTTTCTATAGGCCGTTTCATTTCTAACATATAGCACGGCGACATCAACAAGCCTGGCAAGGCAACGTGTACACGTTGCCTTGCGATACGCTTTCTCTGCTATGGTGTAATAGTACACAGCACCCGAATAAAGAATTGAAATAGTGTTTTCTAGTGTTGTAGATGTTTTAGCCAAAGTCGAATCATATGGGACATATGATGTGTAGTGATCGGTATTTTCCCTTCCGTACTCAAACATGGTGGACTGTTGTTCTTCATATGCCATACTCACATGATATCTTCCTCTCACAAAGCTCTCTGTTAGTCTACTGCAGATGCTAGTATCAAAAGTAATATTTTCACATGAATTTGAGCAGCGATTAGGTGTCTTGATGCTTGATTCATACGAATAAATGTCGAAAACGGAGATGCTGCTGATGTCACGCAATACAAAGAACACATGATTGATCCTCCACTGCAATAAATGCTGCATGCATAAGGCGCATGTGCCAAAAAGTGTTCCATACATTATAGTTGTAATGCAATGTCGATGTAATATACTAGTATCTAAACCATGAATAACGGAAACCACACGTCTAGGGGGTTCCATGATATTGATCGAATAGCATTTTTCTTTTTCAACGCAGTAGTCAACGGCAATATCGATTAGATTAGCCACACCACGCAGAAGATACTTTATCTTTATTCCGCTAACGTTGCCCGTATTATGAAGTATTGAGCTCACTGGATGCACTCTGTTGAAACCAATACCGACTATGCAGCTTTGGCAAGCAGCGAGTGAATGATCGCTCACCTTAACATTGACGCGTGTATCTTGGTAAGATTGGTTCGGTATTACCTTCCACGCTGATACAGCATTCTAGTACAGGAGAATGTGAGCTCTCATTCTTCAACAGAAAAATATGGAGTGCGGAGAGAATGATGTACTATATATCTGTTTTAGGGTTTTGAAAACATTGGGTCTAATTCTATAAAATAATATCACAGCGTGTAGAATGCTTATGCTGAATTTTATGTATCTCATATTAATACGCAACGGTTGGACATACAATGAGATATGTACATATTACTGTATTCGACAGGCTCTGGATTATATAGAAAATTTCTTTTCTAAAAAAAATTCTCGGGTGGGTATGATTTCGTGCACTTGACCAAAGTTGCTCAGCTGAAACGGCACCTCGTGCCCTGATGTAGTGTGTTGAAGGAGCATTGTAACAAGCTTTGCTGATTGTGCTCAAGCCGATCTTTACTACGGATTGCGCGCCGTCAAACTTCTTCTTTATATTAATACCAGAATAGAAAACGTTCATCCAGGAAGTATTTTAATAGTCGCTACGTAACTCGTTCGATTACCACTTTTTGCTCATGTGCAGAAGGGCGTGTGGTTCTGAGGTGTCAGGGGGCTCTCGCATTGCATACCTTCTACATGTGAATTATGCGCTTAAGAAGTACCCGTGCCCTATTATGAACGAAAGCTCGTTGACGTGTCTGGCGTAAAGTTTTTCTCGCAGGAAAATGAACAGCAACAAAGAAAGCTTTGATAGCACAGATCAGAAATCGTTTCTATTGCCGCTTCATCCTACCTGGGTGCAATACGTTGCATAGCATCAACACGTGCAGGCTGAAAAATACAACAGAATCAAAGATATAACTTTCCGTGGCATAGCTATGCTGCTCTTTTACGCGAGACAATAGCAAACGATCACTAAGAAATAAGCCACCACTAACAGTAGCATGTTCATATATAGTCATCAGCCCCCTGACTAGTTCTCCAATAAATAGAGCAGTCATATCACTATCGAGTATATGCTAGCGGTCCACATATAAGCTAATTCTGTACTAAGGAGGTTTTGTACGTATATATCGTGAGTCTAATGATTCTGCTCCGAACATATAGCAGATTCGTGAAAAGTCTGGGCTCGGAGACAAGAATTCTCACACATAATGCCTGTTCTCACACCGGTAAATATTGGTATGATGGCATCATGGGCTGACATAATGCTGCGAGATGTATGCTAAAGCTCCTATGCAAGAAACCAAAAATGTCGGCGAGTCTTTCGGTACGATTAAAATCTAAGGGTAGCATAATATCTTAAGATTGTGGAATACGCGGTCACTTCTGTATACAGATTTTCACAGCTATGATTGATTGACTGGAGCTGTTGGAATCAGAGTTGTGCAGCGTGTCTGCAATATCCTTGTTCATTCGTGCGTAAGATTGGATAGACGAGGCGAAAATTTCTTTTGGCTTAGACTATTACGATGAATCTATTAGCTGACACTGTTACGTTATGGTTCCTTATGTGAGCTAGTCTTAGCCATTTGTATGCATATGGGGAATTCATTAAAGTGGGGATGGAATACCGAACGGAATGCAATTGCTTACTTTTATTCATTTAGGTTAGTGCTTTAGAGCTTTAGATTGGAATCAATATGTTTATATACAATGGTATCATTGGTGAGGTAAGCAATAAAGCCTATATCTCCGACTTGTAAAATCTTTAAAAGATGTTCAACTTGATTAAGAAGTACTGCATTGCAAAAAATACAGCATTTATATTCAGTGTACAACAAGAATGATAGTATCGGTAAATCGGCAACACGTGCTACAGTATATTGTGAAATATGTCTTTTCAATGGCATTATGGAGTACTTGTATCTTTTGAGCTTGCAAAGTGATCTTACTTCATTGTTAAAAACAAATAATGTACAGAATTTTGTCTAAGTCGCTCCCATACGTGCTTCCTCGCGTCTATATTTTGCACTAAAAAATTTCGCCCTTGTAGGTGCCCATGCAAACGCCAGGAAAGTTTGAGCAGTAACAGTTACTCGTCTCGATATACGATGTATACAGCGCTCGAGATTCAAGCCAGCTTTGCTTACTTGATCAACAGCTAGTCAAATGTGAGAATACAGCCTTTGTCCTGAATGCATTAAGTGATAGTAGTATCCCGAAGGACTGGACTCTGCCTTTCGTTTCAAACAAAGTAGAGTATCTTGTGATCGCTCTAGTTTACAATCTTGTATGGTTAGATGATGCACTAATTCATATATTGTATCATTGAAAATATTGCAGGAATTTTATAGTAAGTGATAATTATCTTGGATATGATCTTTGAGGCCATATTTATTTTTGTATTCAGCTTTATGATCGACTTCGACTGACAATATGTCAACAATGCTTGATTTCCAGCTATTTTGCTGCTCAAAGTTGTCGTAGTTGAAGAAAATGAAGCACATATTCGACTTACAACTTTCCGAATTTCAAAATCAGGGGTACCTGCCATCTTGAACGAAGATGCCATCATTATATGGATATTTTACGAAATCAAGCGCTCTCCTTCTTATTTACTGCAGTGATCGGACCGATTAGGAACGACTTGAGATAATTTTGTATAGTAAGCTAGAAGATTTTTCAATGAAACAGGTGCAGCAATCAAAATCCCTACATAATCTTTCGCACATACCTCCACTTGACGCTTGCTTGATATCTGCTCATATGGAATGATGTTCTCCAGATATCAGAGGATGATCTAATGTAAAGTTATATTCGATCACGTTGAGTGTAACCATTAAATCGATGCAGCATCGAACCGAGGATACAGAATTAGGAGTCAGGAGACCCGATGAAGTTAAATTGCGTGACCCGAAGAAGAGGCAGAAGGTTGCCCAGATTGAAATAATCCAAAATGCCTTAATTCAAGTAATGAAGCAGCGACTTAATGTTCCGCCGATAAAAATCAGTCATCGAACGTAGCTGAGTTAGCAATTACCTCTGAAAGGTT
This sequence comes from Portulaca oleracea, assembly GCA_029582165.1. Classification (NCBI taxonomy): domain Eukaryota; kingdom Viridiplantae; phylum Streptophyta; class Magnoliopsida; order Caryophyllales; family Portulacaceae; genus Portulaca; species Portulaca oleracea. Next base: position 8,868 of record JARFYH010000037.1, read on the forward strand.
GGCAACGTGTAAGGTTGGACCGTTGGACATATTATCTTTAATCCGGATATCATTCTTGATCGATGACAAAAAGACTGATGATTATCTTCAATATCTGATCTTTAAACTTGACTCTCGTAGGTTTTGTCCTAAGCTATTAGCCTCGTTAAAATGGTCGATTATCCCCGACATCCCGATTTCGGTATTGCATGCTATCCTAGTCTTGGCTGTTTAGCTAGCGTTGCTTTGCATAATTTTATCTCCTCTTCCCTCATCTTCGCAGCAGCGATCTCTTCTTGCTTTGAAACACTGCAAGATAGATCTTACCCGGCCAATTTCTTTTCCAGGGATGAATGGTAGCAGTTAACTACTGCGTCCCTTTTGAGATTATATACAAGCACAGAGAGGAGAACGTCTATATCAGCAAGATGTTGACTCAACCCGGGGAAAATTACTGCGAACGTTCTCGGAACAGTGATTCCAGAGTGCCGACTTCTCAAAGCGTTCCACCGGATATAAGAGCCCTCTGCGCAGCAGCTAAAATCTGCGTACTATCTTTGCCACTTGATATATTCCTGCACAGTCTGCAACGGCTCTTTTTCTCTTTTGTTCGTAAAGCTTTATACGTGTGCAATTGGCAGTCTAACAATACGAACTTTGCTGACGCCAAACCACTTGGACGAAGCCAATAACTTCCACGTGAGATAAAACAATATTACCAAGGAGTACATTGGGTTCAATAACTATTTCTCAAATCGACCTTGTATCTCATCGACACAGTGGGTCTTTAGTTCAATTCAAGAAAACCAACCTGAATAGTGAAAGTTTATTTGGTAATACTTTGGAAAGTTACAAACAGCCACCTTCGTTCACCTGACGATGCACCGTTTCAGTTATCGCGCCAGCAGTCGGCCCCACTAAAGTGTAGCAAATTTCATTAACAACAAAGTGTAGGCGATTATTAGTAATGTCAATGACATCTTAAGGAACAGCTGGACAGCCATTGGGATTCTCCTACATATTTTGCGCGCAAAACCGAAATTATGGCTCGTATTCGTGAAAAGACATGAAACCATTGCTTAATGCGTACCAGCTTGTCTCACGAAAAGTGTCTAGCTTGTTAGCAATTTCTTCTTATATTCTCGCCAACATTGAAGCTTTTCGTTTTAAAAATTGAGGGTCTAAGATACATCACCATAGGGCAGCTCTTCTTCGAAACATACTGGGAGTATCGTGACGCAGATAACCCCTGCCAAGGAGATAACGGCGTGAGTAAAACAGTGCAAGTCAAGTATGTGCGGATAGTCTGCAGTAAGCGAGCGGCACATCTTCGTCATAACTGATGGATTCTCCGTTACAGCTGCTTGTAATGATTCCTGACCGATTAGAAGGCGCTTCAATACCGCTAAATTGGCATAGGTGTTTCTTCATAAGGCGCTCGAATACGATTGATGTCGGAACCTCAAGGTGATTAGCCGTAAGACAGAAATGGTATATATCGTTTATGTCACAGATATGAGAATTATCCAAATCAGGACCTGGTCCGAAGAATGCATCACCGATTTATCTATCCATATGGAAAAAATTTGAGATATGTACTAGTAGGCATTTAGGTATCGATATGTAGCTCACAGTCAGCTTATTTCTTAGAAATTAGTAAATTAATTGAATGCTACTTCGATGGGAGCTTGTATGCTGGTCTGGTGAGATGCTTAAAAGCTCTGAGAAACCAAATTCTCTGGAAAGGAGAAAGCAATTTTATTTCAATGATGGCTCTCGCAAGTATAGTGTCTACAAGATGATCTGCTGAGCGGGTATCTTTGCCTCGTCAAAAAGATATCAATATGTCATTTTTTGATTTTGGGGGTCTAAAGTATCCGTAATTGTTGGACTTGCGGCCATGATGCAATTTTGCTAACTGTCCTCTACCGTATGCTTGGATTTGATCCTGCATAAAGCATAAAGGTCTACTCGGTCCACTGATGATATCTTGCGACGATTCTCACTTTGGTTCAGCAATTTTTCATTTCTTCTTTTCAGCTTAGATTCACAATTGCGACATTTCTCTCGGAGTTTTTTCGTAATAACGTTTTTCTTGTAGCTACTATAGTAATTCATCCATATAGCAATGAGGGCAGTGCTTCACTTGTTCGCGCTTCTTATAATCTTTTCAATCGCAGAGAAAGTGTCTCGCCATCCATCTGACACACTTTGTTGCAATGAGAAGGAGGCGAAATGATAAGAAGGATAATCACTTATTCCAATTGTTTTTGATGTTTATTCTCCCAGATATCATTCTACGATTTGAGGGGTAGTAGTGGACATAGTAGACACGCAGGAGATAGAAGGATTAGCCTTATTAGCGCTCTTATCCAGCTGTCTAACAATTGTTTATTCTCATGATCAGCGCTTCCAGCAGAATGACAAATCTCTTTTAAATTGTTTGCCGTCCCTGTCTTCTATTCTTTATCACTGCTGTAATTGCCAACATCGTTACAACCTTTTGGGGATCTTCGGCACTTTTTCGTTTCTCAGAGACCGATTTTACGCTCCTGAGCATGTAAGTTGATGATGTTAGTAAAACGAATGTTTATTAATACAACGAATAACAAAAAGCGAATATGATTATGTAGAAAAGACAAAACGAATCAACAACACACACATCCCTAAACTGAAACAGAAGATCTCTATCTGCTGTCCGCGGTCCGGTATCTGACTGATTCTTATAACCTCCCTTAATCAACCTTGCACAATATACAATATACAGTACCAACCTTGAGGTTTCTAGGAAACTGAATACATGGAAGTACTTAGTATTTCAATTTTGAAGATCTATTGTAAAAAATGTATCGACGAGAAATGACAGTGCTGCACCAACTTCATATTTCAAACCCGTCCTCGCTCCAAGCTGCGTCAACCATCCTATATATAAGTCAACTTTACTCTGTTGATATCATGAATTTGTTCAGAGCTACTCTACACGTTCTCCAGTCATCAAGTATACATTGTATTATCATTAGCGGCTAGCTCTAGGTTATTGAGCTTTAACAACATATACGGACGCTAAACATGCTGTTTACCCCATTGCGTAGAACTATACAGATTTATCCTCGCCCAAATACTTCTGCCCCCAAGCCCTTCCAAATCCGCGGCTGCAATCCTACGTTTAACCCAGCCCTTCTCCTCCATTTATTCAGCGACTATATGGATAGGCTCATCTCCTAACATGCGAACTGCCAGGAGTGCAGCGTTCTTGGCGTTCTGTATGATACGGTAGCTACTGCTAATCCCACGGGCATCTGTACGGTGCTTAAAAGGGAATTAATACTGTTCAACGCAAACGCTTTTACCAGTACATAAATAACCGGTAGCTGCGCTAAAGATGCAATTATTCCTGTAAATGAGCAGCCCCATCGGAACCTACAATAATTACCTTGATTCCTCTTGATACCGCAGTGCTTGCATAATCGAACATGACATGATGAGTACGGTGCGCGGATACGATCTTAGTTTTGAACGGTATTTGTATCTGTTCCAGTATTACCGTCGCTTCACTCATTACCGGTAAATCAGAGTCCGGTCCCATGACAATACCGATTACGGATTCCAAATTCAGTTTCACTAATAAAATCAATTTTGCATCCTTTTTTTAGAAATACGATGATGTACCGCAACTCAGAAGTGCTACCGTAAAGTGTTCTAGTCAACGCTCCGCGGCTATATCGACGCCTTCACCATAATGCGCGTTCGCACCATCAACATTCATGCTGTAACGAAGTTGCCCGAATACAGTCCCTTCATTACAGTCTTCCGATTTCAAACATTGACCATCACCGCACAAGCTACTTACAAGTCACAACTTTCAAAGGAAAATCACAAGTTGATCGCGAATGTTGGTCGAATTTGTCAGTTTCAAAAGCTTCAATACTGTAATGTCCAGAATAATGACTTCGCCGTGCCCCTGAATTTAAGTACACCGTTCCGTCATTGGTTGATGCTAGATATACACCAAAATTCTGTTGCCTTTGAATTTATAAGTGGCAGCAATCGCATTTCTTTCGCGCGGGGGCGACAAGCTTACGAAAAACATTACTAATGTGTAAAGTTTCAACCACAGGAAAAGGACAAATTCTCGTGGAAGATTCAACGATACAGCGAGTACCTTAATCAAAGGCACATATTTCTGAGCAAAGAACATTAGGAACTGGGACAAATCATTTTTTTGATGGTTTTGATTGGCTTTCAGTTTTGATAACGCTCCAATCAGATCTTTTTCTACAGAATGATACCGTTACCTTTTCCGTCGTATGCGTTTTTTCGTGATATGAGGAACGGAAACCCGTAAGAATTTATACAAGATCAAATATTATCATAATTTTGTAGAGGTGCAAAATCGTCATATCATGCTCAGGACAATATCATACAAAGCATTGAATCCTTGCCAGCATTATTAGAATTCAAATAGTCGAGGTAGTACACTTCGTTTGGCAGACTCTGGTTGCTCCTTCAGTGTTACTACCCTGTGGTGAAAGATTCCGACCACTTGCGAAAATTTTGGCATGTTTTCATCAATGGGTACAATTGGGTATCGTTTTAGTGGATGATTTAGCCAAGCGCTTGCATATTTCTCTAGGATAAATGCAAGTATCTCACAAATTATAGGATTTCAAAGCTTTTTTGTGGGCTTTCATCCATCATTCCCGGTGTACTCTTCAAATTAAAGAATCGGCAACCGCCACTATTCTCGGTCTTTTAGAAAAATCAGGTCGATAAGCAATCCTAGGTCGTCGTCGCGTCTACACTATAATCCTAGTTCCAGTAACTCGAATAATGAAATTGTAAGCAATATACGACACAGGATCCTTATCATTTTTCAAAATGCAGATAGACATTTATTTGATCTCATACACAGCAGACTTGATGAAAAAAGCTTCAATGACCAACATTGGTACTCACTTGGCTGTGTCTCTTGAGCTGCTCAAACCTTCAAAATCAATACATGTATCTTATTCGCTGATAAGACTGATTAAGTAGTATGGGTCATTTATGACTAAATATAGAACTCTCCTAGACCGGAGGTCATCGTTACGTTCCTCGAGGACGTTTTGTAGTAATGTAGATGTTGGACTTTCTCCACAAGAGTTTAATATGACCACTACTTGATCCTACTACGTAACAATATGGTCAGGATAGTTAGAACGTAAGAAAGCCCTGTATGGTATCGGTGCTTGATGCTGCCGCAGGTAATGTAAGTAATAGACTCTTTATGAGATTAGAGAGGTAAATATAGAGATGATTTTGTGCGTTGAGATATATCACGAAAGAAAATGATTATCGCAATCATACGCAATATATTGCTATAGATATGCTATACTAAATCAGGGACTGCCATATATTGCTGATCAAACCATTCGTATCCAAAAATGGTGGGAAGCAATCGGTGTATTTTGAGATGCAAAACGATTCTATGAGGAGTGGAACAATCATTAATGCGTCGTTTGTTTTGAGTTCTTGTCTACGTTTTTGCAAATGTCAATGTTGTGAGCCACTATTGTCGAGTAGAAAACATATCGACGTCCAATTGTATCCAGTGTCTTTGTGTCATTTTCCGTAAGTTGAGCAGATTCTATCGTTGTCTAACGATAAAAAATACAGCGATGGCTTGCAATAGTATCTGAAAAGTGCAAGAGCCTATAAAGGTGCATAGAAGGCATTATGTTTGCATGATTCGCTTGAAGGGGTTCCAGTACTGAAGATTACATAAAGTCTGTGATCGTATACATGCAAATATTACAGTAAACATACACTGCCTGATACCTGGATCCAGCGGTGCTTCAAATACCGACTGCTGTAGATCATTCTCTTTAGAAAACAATCCGTTATATACATAACCATTTATATATGGCAGAAGAAGCGTTAAATGCTTTTTTTCTTATTGAATGTTGGTATATTCCTGAGTTAATCCTTCCTTCAAATAATATAAAAAACCAACCGATTGAGTTTAGGTACGCGTACTTCTCATGTTCACGCTTCCCACTCCAAGCGATTCCTCGCATAATGTGATAGAAGTACGCAATTAAGCTTTTTATCTCAAACTTTCTCGCCACCTATATGCTTACCGGCAAGTTCTAGTCCTCCGTTCGAGAGAATAATGCTATAACCTCACCGCGAAAAACCAGAGCATGGTGTGAAATTGCCCCGCATCAAGAATAAGTCTTTGTCTGTCATCATTACTGTGAGGCTCATCAGCTTTTCGACGCATCTAGCGCAATGACATGCACAAAACAAAAATACTGCGCACGTTGCTGCAGGAAATAGAAGCCAGAATTATAATCAATTGCGAGCCTTGTATATTGTATTTGAACCACCCAACAATCCTGAGACAAGAAGCGTGCATGGGGATAAAACATCTAGTGTATGGAGGGTGCGGAGAATCGGCACAAAGCTCTCGAAAAGCGTCTTCCAGATATGCAGAGGGAGACATCATAAAATGGTCGGAAAAGCGTTATACTATTCAACTATCGCTAGTGTAGCCCTTACATACCCTCGTCAGAATGCCCAGAAGAAATCAGTTCAGGATGCGAATCATCGCTGCTCTAATATTCAATCCCGACAGTAACTCGCGAACGTTTAATTGGTGCCTCGTGCTAGTCGCGTTGCTCGATAAGAGTAACCTTGATGCTCATTAGCCAGAACATTGTCATGGTAATAGCTAAACTACCGACCATATCTATGAATATAGTGGGTCACTCTTGTATGATAATACATGGCTAAAGAAATACTACTGCCTCAGACTACGACTTGTTGTGGTCAAGTGCATTACGCTTTTTTAACGTCGAGATACCTTTGCTTTTCCTCAATTTCACGTCGTATCAACAGCGGAAAAGGCTGAAATGGTTGCTACATTGAAGCCATAGCTTTGCGAGCTGCATAGCAGTCGTGTATAGTGCTGTGATCAAGCTTTAGTGCTGGTCAAGAGCGAGTACAACGTTTGAAGGCATCAAACGCGGCATGGATCCTTCGTTCAAAACCGATGTGGTAGATTCGATGTGGCCGGTGGAAATTTAATATGAGCTTTCTGCGCTCATTGCATACAGCTGACTGCGTCGATACAATTGCTTATCGGGTGATATTTGCACTTACTGAAGTTATGCAGATAAACGCTTAGGAGCTTTTAACATGCCTATACCTCATTTTTGCTGATCATAGTGTATGACACACTATCGTATAATCATCGAATTAAAATTCTACTTCGTATTTCTTGCAGTCTAAAAGCAGTTATGAGAATTTATGTACGTTTATTACGCGTATGAAGCGAACTTTACCTCCTTTGAAGCTTTATTATTTGAAGGCATTGAATCATACACGTTCCTTTCCATGTCTTAATTGCTTTTTTTGCTCGTACTAAAACTAGTCATAGGGTCTAGATCATCGGCCGTTTCCTCCATACACGAGATATAATTGCTTAGAGTAGCCAAGGATGCTTTCCGGACTCGAAGAAGTTGTGCGCATCAGTACACTGTATCCCCGTGGTGATAACGTCGATTAAATCGCTCTAATAATCCTAAGGTTTATATCAGCAACGGATATTGACAGCAAGTATCCTATGAAGTGTGTTCATTTTAGCTATCAATTGTACTATTGTATAGACGGAGATAGTCTTGTGACCCTGGTCAGCGTGAGTGATATACCTAACATGTACTGTTGGACTCTCGGGTTGCCTCTGTATAGCAGGTTCGGAATGGTCAACTGGGAACGTGTACCATTTTGTGGATGCTGTTAGACTATCACTAGTAAATCACAAAATTAGCCCCATTGAGTATATCGGAATGTATTAATCCTGAAAACTCATCCTTATTGTTGATTAAACGGGCTAAATACTAGTATTAGAGGAGAAGGTTGTCATTATCCCGAAATCGGAAGGCTTACTACTTGTATGACGTGAAAGACTCCTAAATTTCTCTTGTTTTATAAAAGCCATCTATACTACTGATATTGCCACCGATCGATAGCTCGAAGTGTTAATAAATTTAGGTTTTAGTAACATATTTTTTACTTTGCATATGCGCACTTTTATTAAATGTATTCGAATTGGACAGGTGAAAGCATTGCGCCACACCTGAGAAGTTTCCGACGCTAATACAACAATCAAGAAAACATTGTGCGTCTATATCCGACCATACATCGTGTAATGATTGATATCGAAGTAATCACTACACAATTTTTCATCACCGCTAAATGTGTTTTTTGAAACTTTCCGGAAGATGCTCTATGCATATGGTCTCTACATGCGAGACTATCCATTCTGGTTATAGAATAAGCATTGCGCATAAGTTCTTAAAGAATTCATGTCAACTTAAGCTCATCATTGAACGAGTAGGACAAAGCAAAGCATAGCACTTTTAATGACAAACTACAAGCTCATCGACACGACAGATGACCTTAGACGGTACAATTCTTCTGGCGAGTGATACCGATTACAAATTGGTCCATACCAACGACTAGCAATCCATTTTAAAAATCTTAGAGTCGGTCATGTTCACGGCATTTTTCTCCAAGATGCTCTCACCCGCACTACATACGAATCCTTTGCCTTCTTCAGCACTCACTTCAACAACAATCTCATACGCCAAATTGAGCAAACCATACGGCCCTCCAAGATAAAATTCGCATTACCCTATCTATTATCCACACAAGGCTACTCGCATCCATCCACGCGGAGGACACACTGACTTCTTGCATAAAACATTCCAACATATTTATTCTCCTCTGCTTCAACATGGATAAATTATCGCTTGAATCGGCGAAGCTGCGCAAGATAATTGAGAAGATTGGATATTTCTCGCCGTGCATTAAACATATCGAAAACGCACAATCCCAAATGTCTCCTGGCACGATCGCGCATACGGCATTTTCGCGCGCAACATACCTAGCATCGTTTTTGTACGTATATCTAGGAAAGAACGTTCCCTATCTGCGCAATCTTGTTGACTTGAACACTATGCACCTTGAGGTCTTGCAACCGATCCTACGCACATAATGCCTCTACTTTCTATTACACTTTATGTGCCGCCTCTACTTTCGCCTCTGTCAAATGCGCTGGAAACAGATAACGCAGAATAAGCAAACCAGCCGTGTATCATATTCTATGAGGATTAAAGGTTTGTCCACCGAAATGAATGTTCACGCATTGATGGTAAGTGTAATGGAAAGAGAAGAGCACTAATGCCAGATTCAAAATTATTAAAATTGTCGAAAATATCTTGACTGTGATTATGCTGCCTTATAGCTGGGTGGTCCTTTCCAGAGATATGCGCTTCTCGAACTTTTGTAGTTTTCGAGCTGGCTCTGCTTGATTTATAATGCGTCTCATAGCGTCTTCATAAGCTAGGAACACAAGAAAGCTTAAAATAGTCATCAGGAATTCAAGTTAAGCAAACATGGTTTCTCGCAATGGATGCGCTCCAAATAATCCAGTCCGTTCTTCAACTATATTTAACGTGCATTATTTTGTACGAATCAAATACAATACGAGGTCTGGAACGGATCTCATATTCGATGTGCCCAAATTAGAAACTACAATAGACTTGTAGAGATGCAGCAAATGCAAAGCACTTTTATAGCATTTGAATTGACTATAGCAGAGCTCATTCCAAAACTAAAGATTATTTACATCCAATCCTCTAAAATAGATCATCGCCACGAACGATACATAAACCAGCCCATAAATACTTCTCTATATCCAACAAAACAATGGAGCTTTATATAAGACTAACTATATTTATTGACCATGGCATAATCAATTACAAACGATCAAATGCAACGAATAAGCATGTTACAAACCAGCATATGCCATTAATCTTCTTTCACCGCTTCAACGGACTCGCTCAGACGAGCAGTCCACCTTGGCTCCTTCTGGTTCATTCAAAATCCATGGTACTTACCACATTTCTTTGCCCAACTTATGACCTGAGTGATTTGATGAGGAACTATGTCAGAAAGACCATGAGAGTGTCGCAGCGTAATGCTTCGTATCAAACAAAGCCACGTTTTATCTTTTGATGCACGAGCTTGTAAAAAAAATTGACGACGACATGACTCTCTTTTTGGGTTACCGCGTCTGCGCGGGATTCATGGAATGTGCATTTAAAGGCTGATGCAACATTAGTTATAAAAGAAAGAACCAAGTGACGCAAATTACCACGATACGACTCTAAAGCCTATAGTGAAAACATCACATGTTAGCCATTAGAAAGGGCCTTAGCACAAGTTAGCAGCATTGACGCGATCAGCTTCGAGCACTTCTCTTGTCTGCTTCTGGTACAAGCAACATTTACCGAATTCAGATTTACTTGAATTGTAAGGCTTCACATCTTCGAGCTTTTGAACTCCGTCAAATATTACCCAATGCATGTTTTGAAACAAGTTCACATCGCGCAATGTGCGAGGAAGATGATGTGAAGAATATAAGCAGTTATATTCTCGAGATGAGCGCTACGGCTGTGTACTGCTCCTTTAAGAACCAGTAAGGCGCAAACAAAAGTTTGAGTGTGCGACCATTTTACATCTATGTTGACGACAGCATGCCGTTCTCTGAAGAGGCCTAAAGTGTAAGCATGGATTGTTTGAGACTCTTATACAGATTAGATGTAGACGCTAGTCGCGCAAGGTGCTAAAGCAGTCGTAGTTTACTTTCATGGAACACTCACCTTCGAGCATGCTGAAGGAGACAAGATCTGTCTATATTCCCAAGCTGGTTATATCTTACTTTGAGTGTTTGAGTGTTGACATATGAAAATCCTTCCGTCTTTTTTCCGTTGCCACCGCTTCTCTACCTGACCCAAAGAAAATTTTCGAAAACTATAATTTCTTTAATTGTCGAAATTATATCCTTGAGTCGGTATCTGTGAAGTTGAGCATGGAACATTTTAAATTTTTTCAAACTCTTTTTACTTTGTGCAAATTTTTCTTGGTGTCTTGAAGGTTATCCTGAGAGAATCACAGCGTGATCATCGCTTAACGCTTTTCAAAATATGGAGTATTGACGGAGACATCAAAATTGCTGAAAAGGCTTTACTCGGCTGAAGGTAGAGAGGAACATCAAGCAGTAGCTTCTCTCTTCCATATCTCTTATCTGTGGGTTCCTATTGATAATAAGTGTGATAGGATAAAATCAATTCTAGCTGTCAGCTCTAAGAGAACACAGCAGGCACATCTGCCCGAGCGTTCAATATCACACTCTTTAATGTGATAAATTGTATGATTTTGTAATGAATATGAAGAAATCCGTTTAAATTCCTAAAAAAGAAAAACTCGAACCCAAATTTTACACTCAATGAAGTAGCAACATACTGAATGTTACAGCTGCCATACAAAAACGCTTACGCATATAATAAATTGATCTATTAAAAACTATTTATTTCCAATGATCTGTTATAAATGACCCTTTTTTCATCCAGTCACAATTAACTGCTAAAGCTATATTATCACTGTTTGTGGTAATCATGCAAAGCGCCGATACAGTATCCTATCCAGTCCACAACAGCGAAAAATGGATTCACTACCATTCTAAAGAACAGAACTAATATAGCTATGCGGCGCAAGGTTCTAAACACATTGGTACGCGCAGAAAGTATTCCTCAGGAAGAAAATCTTTCCTGCTCCAATCCAAAACATTTGCATCAAACTAGGAGTCTGTAACACCTCGTCTCTGCTACGGAACTGGAAAAGAATTCCGTCTCTAAGCAGAAACAGCCCACCGAGACATTAATCCACATATGTTTTACTACTGGTACACGGGCCTTGTTGGTTCTGCGCATTCATACTTTCGGAAGCTTCATGAGAACACTTGTAAGCATGGAGCGCTTGGAATCACGGTAAGAAATGATCATGTACTCTTGAATGAAAATCTGTTGGATTACGTATCGATTTAAAGGGTGTCTCCTCGCGAAACTATGGTCCTGAAAATACTATAGCTTCATTTGATGACTATGAAGCATATACAGGACGAAAGGGATATGCATTTTCAATATCCAATGTACGAAAGTGCTGTCTCTTTGCTGTTCCGTGGGTTGACCTCCTATCAATTACGTAGTAGAGCAATAAAGCTGCTATCTTCTGAGGCTAACAAAATAATGATGAAACTTTGAATATAAATGGCGCTGAAGGAAATAAATGCTTTCACGTGTAAGATAAATTCGTATTCCTAAAATCAACTATACATTTAGAAAAAAAGGTTTGAGAGAAAAAAAAACGAATAAAGACGAATGAAAAATATAAAGCTGTGCTCAACCTATACACTTTTGAATTCGGTTCCCTGAGCTATACTATATCTGTCTAGATACCGGGAGTTTCTGTTGCCTTACGAAGACGCATGAATCAAACATGGTCTAAACCCCACATAACACCATGTTACAGATATCATCAGGAGCATTCGACGAACTCCAGCCATGTGGATGTGATCAAGGCACTAATAACAAGATAAGACATACTATGAGGTGGCTATATCCATCTTTACTTAGTATTTTGATCCTGCCATAACTGCGTACAATAATTCAATCTTTCGTACCTATATAACAATAAGAGATAGTTCAATGATATTGCATGCTGGAGTACATGACTGGCTTCCAGTACTTCGAAAATATATTAGCGACAAGGAGTTGATAGTGTTAAGATGTATTGAAGATTTTCTCAGATAAATATCTCCAACTGCAAAAGCACGAGCTGAAGGAATTAGGGAATATATACGCTGATTTATAGCTTTCTATAACACGGTTGATCGCCTAGCTTGTATCTTTGACAGAGTAATGGTACTAGACAGCAGCACCCCGGCTTTTTATTTTTGAGCTGGGCAGTAGTACATAGAGTGTGTCTATCATATTCTTGATAAATACGCGATGAATATCATATTTATAAGTCTTACATGGTCATAACACAGATTTTAAGCTTAGGCTAATCGGAAGGATATTTGGCTTTCTGGCGAGATATCATCGGCGTTACAGCCAATCGGCACAACATTTAAGACCCCGATGCTCGATGTGAAATTGTAAGTTTTCAAAGGTTTGATTGACTTCGACAATTTAAAATCGTGTGCATTTATTATGTCCTTTGTACTTGCTGAAACTTACTCGTATTGATCATCACACAAGTTTCTAAACAAGAACGATAGCTTATTCGCTTTTTTTTGGTTTTGAAGTTAAAAGTGATTGTACAATCAAACAAACGGAGCTCAAAGCCACCACTCCTGATGTATATGACTGCATTTGAAGATATTTTGTCGCTTACACCAGCTACGTTCTTATCGCTTCTCATCATCACGTGCACGTCGTTATTATGAGTCATATGCAGGGTCGTGGGAAATTGCCTTTTCTTCGATGGACCAGCATGCCCTATTTCAATACTACTTGGAGTTATGTCGGTGCTTGGTTCAACGTCTTTATGAGTAGGCCAATGGTTTGTTGGAGCGGTGGGCGTTGCAAAAGCATCCCTACCTGGTTCCATCTCAGTATCTTCATCACCATCTTTGGCGATGGTTTTCTATCTATTCTAACATCTCTCTAATTTTTTATTTGGAAGAGTTCAAAGCTTTGCGGTTGTTCGTTGCATCACATATCAATGTTGTCTGCTGATACTGGACCGGAACGTACGACTGAGCCAAAATACGATAAAAGTCCTTCCATCACACGAAGTATCTTGCTCCGGTGAGTAATAATTGAAAGAGACTGGTTTTGCAAGTACTTCCTCATTGCTTATGACTATATTTGAGCAGAACGAATCACATACTTCGGTGATTACACTAAATTTTTTGAACATCGGTTCTTCCATTAAAATATTATTGTAACAGATCAAACCGTGGTTCAATGATTTAGTATCTCGCTGGAAGAAAAAGGTTCCATAGGTGGCTCCAAAAATGCATTTTCGACAAGCATAGATGTTTGCCGCTTTAAAAGAAAAGCACTTGTTTGGTTTATTCGCAGTCAATTCTGACGTGACTCATTGATTCCATATTTTCTCGTTCCAGCCTCAATTCGCACACGTATTCTGGAACAATCTCGGTAACGTCATTAGACCAAGTACTTTTGCATCCGCTGGCAAGGATGAGAGACGCTTCGTCTGAACGCGACTAGCTCCATCTTTCTTCTCGTCAAAGCAATAACGCTTTCTGTATTTTTGGTGATCAGACACCTTCGATATACGGGAGTATCTTCGTGGCCATTTATAGTACGGAACATGGTTTGCAAATGGCTGAGCCTATGTTGTCTGACAGTATTCACATCAAGCTCGCACTTGTTGCCCCTGACTTTAGCTCCTATCTTCCTCAATAGTTTGCTTTTGGTTGTATTATTCATTGCCGACACGTATAAAGCGCCATTATTATCACATGATCTAGATAGGATGAAAACTCTAAAGCTCCAGAAGGTTCCAGTCTTTTGAAGCTTGTTTACTTTCACGCAAGTGATTGAAAACCTTTTGACTTTTTCTGTACTGTGGATCAAGTAGTTCCTTTACTGCCTCGAGCATCTTCTTTGATTTATTTGTTTCCTCCAGGTTGTTTTCTTGCTCTGTGGTTCTACTATTAGATCCGAGCTTTTCATTATCTTATTCACTCTTTGTTGTGGAAGAGCAAGTATTTCGCATATGATGGAGCTCAAGAGTTCACCCTTATTGTACCCTTTATTTGAGCTAAAGCGCTTCAAACCAAACGTGATATGACGTTTTGCATCTAAACCTAAAGATTTTATCCATATAACCGCGTGAGTGTCCGTTTCCGTGGTAAGCACTAGCTCGAAGTGGTAGTTGGCATATTGCTTAAGTTGTTCAACGTCCACTTTCAAGCAGAGATTGTAGGTTACTTGCTTCGTTAAAGTGAGACAAAGCGACAAGCGACAGTGCTAGCATGAACACATTGCTTCCATTCATTTCTGTCAGTCTTCGACCCAAGTTATTGGCCAATCTCGAGCCAGGCAGATTCGACCGGTAATACGATATTCGGCTACGATTACTCATTATACCTTCACCATTTAAAATAATCGGCTTCTACGGCAGACACCATCGGCCGACCGCCATTGCATGACACTAGAGAGCGTAATGCCCGAATATATCCTGAATTCAAGAAATTCTCATTTGAGGATAAAGAGCAGCTGTCTTACTTGAGTGTAAGAATTGAGTGTATAGCTAAGTACAAGTGTCTATAGAGAGGATAAGGAAGTTGCTCGGTCTCAGCTAGTTGTGTGACCTTATAAGACACGCTGAGCAGAAGTTCGTTTTACTGGCTGTGTGCTTCGTTGCCGCAAGACGCACTATTATTTGCTGTTCATCTTTCGAACACCTTTTAGCCATTGTAGATACAGCTACGCAGCATGAAATACTTTAAAAAAGACACATAATTCATACGCTTTCACCAACAGATATGTATTTTTTTATTACTAGTAGCTATGATCGTTTTTGTGGCGTCGTATAGCTCTTCTTATTGATCTCTAGCTTTTGTCTTATCCGAATGTTTATTTTTGAATTTTACCTCGCTACCGCCGAGGCGCAAAGTAAGGTTTTCAGTATTGCGCAGTACTGTGCTAGCGTTGAATATGAGCGTATAATTTCTCATAGCATACAAAGAGATAAGCAAACAGTCGCGCCAATACTAGATCTTTGCCGAGAAATGTTGGAATGAATTATGCAATCCACCTAAATGGGCGAGTACGGAATCAGACGAATATTATTATCCAATCGTGTACAGCTGAACTAGATAAGACTGACCTCGACAATCAATGTGACCAAAGAACCTACGCAGGATATTGTCAGGTAAAGCCGAAGCGTTTTTGCGTTACAATGTTTGAGGTAGATGGGTTGCTAATTTGCTGGGATTGTTGTATTTTAAAGCCTTGTCAACGGTGACGATGATGAATATGCTTTGAGCTAATGTAGCTGTCTGTTTCATCTGATTTGCCAAAATAATCAGTAAAATAGGAAGCACATAGACTTTTAAGGTGCACAAAAAGTGTCTCCGGAAGAAATTAAGGATTGATAGCTAGCTTCCAAACCTTCTAAAAGCAGCTGATGCAAGTGATTTTCGTTTCTGTGCGTATCCCGAGACACCAAGGAGGAATTCTAGCTAACGAAAATGACGCCAGAATACATCTTCTGTGATTAAGGCACAAGAAATAGAAGTTTGATCCGTGTTGCACACATTGATGGTTAAAGAACATATTTCATATACTTGCTCGGCAACTATAAAGATTAGCTTGAGATAGGTGGATTCATGGTAAATGAAATTAACATTATCTCTAGCTAGCGCATAGAAACCGTCAGGCGTAAGTATATATTTTTTGATGTATTGCTCACAAGCATACTACAATAAAAGTGGAGAACGGATTCCTTTGAGGCTTACCATGGTCGCTTACAAATGGAGTGTAGCAATTACTACCAAAGCGGAGATGGATTGTTGAGAAGAGCCTGACTGTACTTTGTCCAGATCCAATACTGTGCAAGCACTATCAGCAATCGCTGTGGGTCGGTAGAGTCAGAACCTTTGCAATGTTCGATACCGAGAAGGTACATATTGGTATGGAAGCGACTCATCAGGTTTATAGTCCAGCCGTGAGGCCAGACCGCATCGTCTGTACTACGGGCGATACAAAAGCCGCTCTGGTCAGGTGATAGTCACTGATCCAGATTTGAACGTATGCGACTCAGTATGTTTGGGTAATGTCGTACGAGTGGTGCTGAGAAGGTTGACACAGCTACTGGACGGAAGCTCAGGACGATGTCTTTCAAAATATGATCGAATATTTCGCGCTTCGATGTGGTCAGGTACTAAATTTATGATTATTTGCTTTTATAAGAGTGGCGGAAAGAATCAGGGAACAATTCTTGACGATATCATCTTATAATTGATCAGCGCCTGGTGCACGGCTATTTATGTGGTATCGAAAAGCAGTTGGAGCTTCTTCCGCCGCAACGAGTGGTTGAATGATGTATTTCTTCTGTAGATACGTCACTTTGACAGAGCTTTGTAATCGGGCTTACCGATATCCCGTGTAGACTTGCGCGGCTCGGTGGATCACCAATTCTGCGCCAAGTACGATCAAACCTTAATAACGTTGACTTCTCTATCGAGGCGTACGTTCTAGGATGATCTTCTACTTACGCTCCCAGCAATATTATTATTATTATTATTATTATTATTATTATTATTATTATTATTATTATTATTATTATTATTATTATTATTATTATTATTATTATTATTATTATTATTATTATTATTATTATTATTATTATTATTATTATTATTATTATTATTATAAAAATTATTAATATTATTAATATTATTATTTTCTAGATCCACATCGTGCTCAGTAACACAAAATTTTTAAGCTTCCTAACGCTTTCATGAGATGTCTGCAGCAAGGCACGGCGACGCAGAGGAAGTATCAGAGGCGGCTGGTTCATTGCTACTGGTGCTGATCCCGAATATGTCGTTACGCATGAGAAAGCTTGAGTATCTCATTAAAATGACCAGTTCGCCGCGCTGCACCAATCTTCGGTCAGATAACGGAATTTGAAATAGCTTTGATGTGCATGAGTTCCGATGGAAAGCTCGGTGAACTATCAAGTTTTAGAGTGAGAAATGCCTATTTGATGGATTGCTGCTTATAATGAAGAATAGCCGGATCCGGTAGGAGAGTGATATCAAAATTTAGTGCCAAGAGGCGCTTGCCTCAATGATCATATGGATTTTATTGGCTTCGGTTAGCTGAAGTTATGTGTTTGTAAGCGATGATCGCTGTCTATGTCTCGCTTCAAAAAGTGACTAAGAAAGAAGAAGATTGAAGCGTCGAGATAGTATGTTGTAGATCTAGTTGTAAAATTCTATTATGTTCAAGATTGCTTTTCCAGGCCATGATGTTGTGAGCGCGGTATTTGTAAAACGGTGTGTTTAACAAAAGGGTTCATGGTCCATGCAACGGTTGGAACGCGAAGACGGATCTCATTATTATTCCCAAGCCTCACGAATGTAAACCCAAGAAATTATCTGCATCGCGTCGTAGCCTTTTCTTGGTGTTAAAGTGCCACGGGGAATGATGATCGCGGTGAAAACTCTGTATATTATCTTGAACTGTGTCGTAAGATACATCGGAATCTTCAGCGATGCGACTCATTCGAGTAGCGTGTACTTTGTGCGACCATAACGCTCCGGGGTACTATAAGATGGAGGACGGTGACACGATCGTTGATGATCCACGCACTGACTTGCTACTCTATCGGATAATATCCATCGCAAATCAATATAAGGATCTGAAGAGAGAAGAAGAACTATATGATTGATAAATCTTCGAATTTCAACATGACTTTTCTTCATTTCCGCTTCCTGGGTACGTTCGACTTCTACAGCCCGCGATATTTTTCTGACTAAAGCTTCTGAATGCTCCAGCTCAGCTTACAAACTTTAATTGTAACGACTGGAAGATTTTTGACCTACCTGACTAATATTCGGTATAAGGCATTGTCTTATACGATACAGCAATCGATCAATCATTTTCGTTTATCTACGGTGCAACACTTATAGGTAATGTTCTCTACATAAACCAATCATTGTGAGCTCAAACAAGCACTTTCCAGTTAAGTCCTCGAATCGCATCTCATGCTTTTCCATTGACTTACATACGCTTCTTATCGTATTATTCTTGTGAATTCATTGAGAAAAAACGCGTTTTACAATCGGCCATTTTGCAACGTCAATTAGCCGATGCAAAGAAATTGCATTTCTTCAATTTATAAATAGACATTCGTACTTAACAGCACATCAATGACCCTGAGAGCACACACAAATGCTTTTCAACGTTGTGTAACTGTACAGCGCCTCGAGTGCGGTATAACCACGCTCGTCCTGCTGCTCATGAGATAAGTTCAACAGCAATAAAGAAATGTCGTAAGAGGAGATGAATATGAAGTTTTTCTCGCTTCATGTGCTCGACGCTATGATAAAAGAGGAGAAAGACCAAAGGGATTATGAGCGCTCAGTGCACGAAGAGCGGTCTATAAGTCCTTGTACTCTTTATTCCGGGCTTAGTATATAAATAACGGTACTACTAGCGTTGACCTAAATATTAGTCCGCTATCTTGTTCATGTTGTAAATGTCTCGCTTCATGTATCGGATTGTCGAGCTAGATTTTCACTATCCTCTTTATACGCGTTGGTTCTTACACACACACGATTCTGCTTTGAACCAGAAGTGCATTGATAAGAATACCATTCTACTCCTTACTAAATCTATATAGTTGAGCTCGGTGTCTGAAAGTATGTCTAATATCTTTGATTTGTAAATTATCTTCGCGGCCGACCGAAATCAATGAGCAGCACGCAACATTCTATTTTTCACTTAGCATCTTTTGTCTTTATTGGCTGATTTCGTAACATATACGCGCTGCTGCGCTAAGCATATGAAGAATGTATGGTAAAGAGAAGGCAGTTGCTGCTTTCTTCGCTTTCTTGCAAGTATTCGTTGTGATTGAGGGTCGTGATGAGAGTGAATGAGATTCTCTTCTCAATGGGTCGTCTCACACGCATTCTCATACTGGATTTTTTATCAAACTGGGTATTTATGGAATCGTTTGGGTCTCTTCAAGATCGTTTTATCCGGGCAACATAATGGAAAGGGGCTTCTATTAGGGCATTTCGAGCATGTGAAATAGAGAATGATAGTAAACGATAGGATGGATATAAGGAACGATTGCGGTAACCTATGACATGGTTACTGAAATGGAATGGATTTGGGGTTTGAAAGTCGTTGAGTGACGGAGAAATAAAGTTTATTTTGGTTTTTAGGCATTGATGTATAGTTATGCGTGCTCGGGTATAGATAGTATACAGTACTGGTATACTTTTACTGTGGCCATGGTATACCTGTACTACTGCATTAGTATACGCTTTATACCATTATAGTATACGCTCTCTGCCTCAAGGGGTATACACTCTATACGCGTATGATATGCGTGATTTACATTCATGAGTATACTTTTTATACGCGCTCGTGTACTTCTGATTCTCATATGGTATACGCTACATACGCTCTGTTATTTTGTTGACAGACAAGGATACTACACTAGGTCGAGAACAAGTTCACATCCCTCGGTATACATGTTATACAGCAAGGGTAAACTATTCATGCATCTCGGGATACGCCACATCCACACGTGGTATACGTTTGATCCTCTTGAGGTATATGCTCAGCACATGAGTAGTACACGCTCAAGTACTGTCGTGTATAAACCTTTGACAATTATCCAGTAGTGGTATACGCTCCGTGCATGCGAGGTATACGCTCTGTATAGTAGCAGGTATACGCTCTGTAAATTACGGTAGTAGCCGTCGCATACAGGACAAAGCTACAATAGGAAAGCTCAAAAGAAGCCTCTATGCACCGTAAATTACATTTACAAGACGAACGTATGTAAATTAAGACGATTAATTACGCTCAAGATGTAATATACGCTCTCTCTGTGTAGCTAGTATCCATCCAACTGTAGTCAGCATTTAGGCATAGAGACCGCGCTTGAGGCGTGGGGTACAGTACAAAGCATCCGTTATAATTCAATTTAAAATGCATACACGAAATAAGCGCGTTTTTCTTATAAAAAGAGTGTAAAACCTATCTACAAACTTTCGATCCTGTTAAGTTAATCTCGGCTAAGTAACAATCTGACACTGTAAGTTCTACTCTCGTGTGCCATTTACTGCAAGACACTCATCGCACACATTCGTGCAACAAGACGATGCAGCTGTAGCGGCGGGGTCGACCTCGTCGCTTCATTTATGTGACACACACCAGTATCCCTGAGAAACTTTTAATGCAACGCTACGTCCATCTCTATTTCCTTTACATACTCGAAAGATTGTCTCAATCAAATCAATCATTGCATACCCTTTTCCCACTAAAGTGATCAGTTCTTTCTCCATCCCCATATTCATATCGATACATTCCTGCAGCATTCACTTCACACTCGCTGGATGTGGCTGATCACATACCTGCAACACGGTGCGAGTATTCACCAAACCGAAACCTGCAAATGTTGCTTGAAGGTTCTTGACCGCACATCGCATATCTCCGTCTGCCGTATACAGCAACATCGAAAGACCATTATTGTCACGTTCGACCCTAATTTTTCACAAATTACTGTAGACTTTTCAAAATAGCCTCGTCATCTATTCGTGTATCTCAGGATCGCGCACCGACTCTGTATCGGCTCAGTGAAATTCGTCGACGCGTTACACGCAAGCGCAAAAAGCGTGGTGCACCAATGTAAGTCGAATGTGCGTCGAAGCGCTTGTTTAGCTGCAACTGTCATACTGTTCGCTTTTACCAAAAGTACGATTTTGTGTCGACTAATTGAAAGCAATACTTTCTGCGGCGCGAACATTTTGTTTTGGTACGGACGGTATCAATACCGCGCTCATCGGACACATTCAGTTCAAGTACCGCGTGCTTCTATGAGTTCTTTAATAAGGTGCGCGCGAGCGCGAGAACACTGGTAGTTCTACCGGTACCGGCGGTGCAGAGAGAATCGAGCTGGAAATGCTTCCTAGACCAGCGATTTTATAACGCTGTTTCGATACCGGCGTTGGAAATGACGTCACTGAAGGTAGTAGGACGGTATTTCTCAACCCATGGGATCTCGAAGTCGGTGGTCATGAGGGACGAGAGTGACTGATTGGTGGTTAGTGGGTGGCACGAAGGTGTGCTGTATGGAGTCAATGGTCAAACTAGATAGAGATGTTAGGGATCGGAAAGAAGGGGTTAGGTGAACGACTTGATGGAATTCTATACACCCGGAGTATACGTATACTTCTTAAAGTGCATCCATACATGTATACGTAATAAGTATATACGAATAGCATGGCGCTTAAGCCATAGAAAGTATTTATAAATTTTGCTCGAAGACAGTGATTGTATGTATACATTACGCAAGAGTGTACTTGAACTACGCAGTGTGTATTATAGCTTCCTGGTTATGTATACCCACGCACTGCGTATACTGCATTGTATACGCTGCAACATATACGTCATTCCTTGACTATGCGCATTATTATGCATTGTATACGTTTACCTTGTGTATACCTCGAAGAATTATATACCTCTCTAATTCAATTCTCATCGCCATGTACCCAGTGCACCTACCGTACCCCTCCACTTCAAAGTGCAATGACCGAGCTTGAGAACAAACATTTCTAGGACAGTGGCTTCAGCGATCCTTCGTATATTATCGTGGGCGACAAATGTATTACGCGGCGTAAAGAAAAAAATCGGGGATACGAACCGTTTATTACGAATGCCTCTAAAAATGGTAGCTTGCTGTGAGCGTGGGTACAGGCAGTGGCGATTTTCATGCGTTCGGGGATGAATGTATAATCAATACATATTGCAAGCTTAATGAAGGTTTGAGAACATAGCCAAGTTTCTCAAGCCGAACGGGTTTGTATACACAAATCCCGGGAAATTGCAGTACGTGCCGATGTATAATTTATTCGTGTTTTGATTGGCTCATTTATGTTGATGATTGGTTTCGTGGTCTTGTGTCCGCGCTCTGATTGGTTACTGTGTTCGACATACACACGTTCTATTTGGTTCCTGTGATCCTCTGCGTTTTGATTGGATGGAATGATACAGTACGGGTTCGGGTGACGATTACGGAGCGTTCGTAAAATACGAGCACCTTGAAAAAATGGAGAGGAAACGTGCGGTGCAACACTTCCAGAGGTACAGTGCTTTTTTTAATTACCAATAGCATGCTCATTGTATGCTCGTGAATTACAGAAGCGTAATATATTTACGTGTCCCGGCAAGCGCGGTACCTTTGGTTACGTGGATACGCTGATCGGTCAGGAGTACTCCCCGGCTCTATCGGCGGAATATAACTCGCAAAAAGAGCAATCATTGGCTGAAATAGAACGCCACCGTGCGTTGGTTGTGATAAAGCTCTATGTCACTGCTTCCTCGAATCAAAATGATTTCGACGCACACGAGCATGTCGCCGCGCCTAAGCTTCTTGAATGAAAGAATAAGTGTCTATCACAACGTATCTCAACGACATTATATTTGCCTCTGGTTACGAGAGCCTAAAGCAAAGTCGTCAATTTTCCCGTCCCTACACTCCTTGTTTATCCCATTAATACTGTTTACACGACGTCTCGTGTACATAATGATACGTATATTGAAATTACAAGGACAGGAGTCGATGAAGGAGGCGGCTTGGTAAAATTTGTAACATTTGTTGCGTCTTCTCTTACGGGAGTGTATCGCTTTTTCAATGCATCTAGCAAATAGCATGGCGTCCATACTGCTGTACTCTTGAGGTATAACAAATAACACATGTGCCTTTTGCGGATGCGACGGTACTTGAAGAGATCGTAAGGTGGCGAGATAATGAGATTTATTAATTAGGACGCAAGTACAGCTTTGTAGTAAAATATTATCCCGGAGGCATATTACAAATGCCACACTTAAGGCCTCTGTCGCCCGATGGAGATGATAATTTTTCAAAGTTTCATCTGACTTCGACTACTTGGAAATCATGCGCTTGTATTATGTAAATAATAGGGGAGTTTCTTACCAAAAGATGAGAATTACTCGTATTGATTCATCAGAATTAAAATGCATATAACATGAAGAATATTTTATTCGCTTTTCTTGGCTATAAAGTCAAGAACGATTGTACTTCCAAACAAAAGGAGCTTGATTCCACCATTTTTCGTGTCTTGGACAGCTTTTGATAATATTTCTGCGCTTTTGTCCAATATTTTCGTACTGCTTCCCATCATCACGTGCGCGTCGTTATCGTGGGGCGTTTGTACTGTTGCAGGAAACGGTTTTTTCCACGATGAACCAGCATGTGCTATCCCGTAAATGCTAGAATTAATGTCGGCGCTTGTTCTTCTGCCTGTATGAGGAGGACAATGTTGTCTTGGAGCGGTAACTGTTCCTTAAAGCATCCCCATTCAGAACCTTCTCGGCATCTTTCTCACCATCTGCAGCGACCGTTTTCTTTCTCTTCGAACACATCTCTATTGTTTCATTCGGAAGGGTATCAAAGCTGACACGATTTTCGCTGTATGACATATCAATAACGTCCGCTGGGTTCGGCTTAGAGTGAGTGGCGTAACAGCATATGATAAAGATCTTTCCATGTCACGAAGTATCTTGAATTTCTTCGGCGAGTGATAATTGGAAGAGACTGGTTGTTTAGGTACTTCCTCATTGCGTATGACTATATTTGAGCATATCGAACCCATACCTCGGTGATTATACTAACTTTTTCATCCATTTGATTTTTCCGTTGATATATCGTTGTAACAGATTAAATCATGTATCATAACGCTAATATCTCGCTGGAAGAAATAGGTTCCATCGGTGGCTCGAAATATGCATTTTCGACAAGCATTGATGTAAGGCGCTATGGATGAAAATCACTTTTCGGTTTATATTCGAAGTCGATTCTGACGTAGGTTCTATATTCCCTTTTTTAAATCCCAGTTCACAAACGTATTCTGGAACAATTTCGACATTGTGCCGAGACTTGGAACTCTTAGATCCGCTTGCAAGGGTGAAGGACGCTTCGTCCGAGTACGCGACCAACTCGTTATTTTTGTTCGTAACAGCAATAACGCCTTCTCTTCTCACTTTGACCAGACCTCTTCGATATACGGGTGTATCATCGCAGCGATAGATAGTAGGGAACATGGTTTTGAGATGGTTGAGCGTGTGTTGTGTGATAATTTTGACTTCATGCTTGCACTCGCTGCCGTCAACTTCTTCTCGTATCTAGATCAAGTTTTGCAACTTGGCTGCAATAGTCATTACCGACGCGTATAACGTGCCGTTTCCAGCTAATGATTTGGAAAGGATGAAAAATTTGGGTTTCTTGATGGTCCAACGATTTGAAGATTGTTTATTTTCATGCAAATGGTTGCAAACGTTTTTGACTTATCTCTATAATGTGGATCAATTAGTTCCTTTACAGTCTCAAGCATCTTCTTTGATCCAATAGTTTCCTCCAAATTATTGTCTTGCCATTCTGTGGTTTTATTTTCAGGTAGGAGATTTGTAAAATATCAGTGCTATGACGGAAATCTCTTGGTATTTGATGTTTGTAACAAAACCAATCGATAAGCTAATGTTGCGTGGCATGATATCGAAATTGTGAACAAGATAACAGCGACAGAATATCGAGAGAAGAAGTTATAAAAATGGATGGAAGCAATGTATAAACAATGTCGTGTCATTGAATCAATGCGATCTGCAACGACCCACATCTATGTATGCGCATCGTTATAGGACACCACTCAAGCGATCTTCTACGATTTTGTGTACTGGTAGAGCAAGCACTTCACATATGATTGAGATCAATAGTTCACCCTTCTTCTGACCTCCATTCAAGCTGATGCTTTTCAAACTGATGGCGATATGATGTTTTCCATCGTGACGGTTGGATTTTATCCACAGAATCGCATGCACATCTGTGATAGCCACCAGCTCGAAATGGTTCTTGGAGTAATGCTTTAGTTGTTGAACGTCCAGTTTAAAGCATGAAATGGATAGCTCTCACCTAGCTGCGGTGAGATGAAGCGATATTATGATCATGAACACGTTGCTTCCATTCATTGCTGATAGTCTTAGCACCACCTTAAGTATTGACCAATCCCGATCCATCCAGATTAAACCGGTATTCGGCTACAAGTACTCGGTCAACCTTTACCAACTAATATTGTCGGCTTTAACAGCAGGCACTATCAGACAACCGACACTGATTTTAATAAAAGAAGGTAATGTACGACTTTATCGTGGCTGCAGCAGGTAACCATTTGAAGAGAGAGTAACCGATCTACTATAGTGTAAGAGCTGTAACAGGGTGACTACAGAGACGATAAGAAATTAGGGTCGGTCTCAGCTAGCTGTCTAACCTTATAAAGACACGCTCAGCAAACGTTTATTTTGATCACTGAGTGAAACGGCATAAAGATTGTTATTTGGTTGCAACACGCCTAATTCTTTGCTGTTTATCTTTCGAAACCCTTTTATCCATTGTAGATACGGCTAAGGAGCATGAAATGCTTCAAACAATAATCAGAGAATCCATATGCTTTCACCAAGACGGAAACAGTATATGTTATTTTTCTGAGCGATTTCGTAGCGTCTTATAGCTCTTCTTATCGATCTTGATTTCTTTGATCCAACTGTTTCATTATTTTAGAAGAACAATCTCCTGCGTATTACCGAGACGCGAATTCAAGTACTCCATATAGCGCAGTCTCGTGCTATAATGAGTATGAGCGTATAGATCTGTATCTTGCGAAAACATGGAAAATCGTCACGTCAATAGTAGATCCTTATCAAAAACCGTTGGAAGCACATACGCGAGCTACCTCAACGGGAGGGTACGGCAGAAGAAGAATTATATAATCGAAACGTGTTCAGCAGAGACGGATAAGGCTGCTAGTGCCAAAGAATGTGACCAAAAAGCCTCCGCCGGGATCGTATGATGAAGCCAAAGCACTTTCATGTTGCAACGTTTGGACAAATGTGCTGGGAATGTTGAAATTCAAAGACATTTCAACAGTGACGACGATGATATGCTTTACGCTACCAATGTAGCGGTCTGTGGGAGTGCCAAAACTTGTCAGCAGGATAGGTAACACATGAAATTTTTCTACGCGTATACAAAGTGTTTTCGAAAGCAATTGATTATTTAATCCAAACTTTTCAAAACTTGAAAGGTAGCTGATGCACGTGATATACATCTCTGTACGTCTTCCAAGTCACCAAGGAGGCATCCTAATAGACAGAAGTGACGTCAACTTTCATTTTATGAGTTTAAGGCACGAGAAACAGTAGTTCGCTCGTGTTGCAAACATTGATGATCAAGAGCCATGTCCCAAATACTTGCTACGCAACTGGAAGGACCAGCTTAAAATAGGTAGGTTCATGGTGAGTGAAAGCCACATTGTCGGCAACACACTTTTGTTGATTTAGCACATAGAAACCTTCAATTGTAAGCATATATATATTGTCAATCAACGCACTGCTCACAAGCATACCACGGCAAAAATGGAGAACGCATTGCTTTGAGGCGTACCATTTTTCCTTACATATTGAGTGTGGCAATTTATGCCAGGGCGGAAAGATAAATCGCGAGGAGATCTTTGATCACTTGGACTTTGTCGGAATCCAATGTTGTGAGATGCACTACCAGCAGCCGCCGTCAGTCGGAGAGGTTAAAATCTTTGCAGAGCTCGATATTAAAAGGGTACATACTGGTCTAGAAGCGACGCATCAGGACAGTATTCCATCTCTGGGTCGAAACCGCATCGGCTGTACGATGGACGAGACGAAAACCGCTCTAATTAGGCAAGGCACTGATCCTCCTTTGCACGGATGCGGCTCAGGATGTTTAGTATGGTCGAACGAGTGGTCCTAGGAAGAATGATTGGTCAAAGGTAGGTACAGCTGCCGGACGTCTTTCTAGCCTTCAGGACGGTAACGATCAAAATATGATTGAATATTATGCGTTTGGATGTAATTTATGATTGGTTGTTTATGAAAGAATGAAAATAGCATCAAGGGACAATTTTTTTTGAGAAACTAATCTTATATTTGATCGATGCCTGGGGCACGTCTGTTTTTGTGGTTTCGAAAAGCAGTTGAGTCATCTTCCGCCGTTACAATTTTTTATGCTGTATTTCTCAGTAGATACGTCACTTCAACGAAGTTCGGGATGAAAAGATATATCTTGATGTCTTGTGCGGCTTTGTTGGGTCACAAAAAATGCGCCAATCATGACCAAAGGTTCGTACCGCTGACCGTTGCACTAAGTGTATCGGATAATCTGATGCATCCGCTTAGTCTATTGTTTTGCTTTTAGTGCCATATTGAGCTTGGTAACACAACGTCTTCAAGCTTCCTAGCTATTTCAACGTATGGTCTGCAGCAAAGCATGGCGGCGAAAAGGAAGTATCCATAAGTCGAATGTTTTATTGCTGCTGGTGAGCTGGTTCCGAAGATGGTGTTACGCATGAGAAAAACCGTATCGCATCGACATGATCAGGTCGCCACGCAGCAGTAATCATCGCTATAATAATGGAATTTGCGATGACTTTGATGTGATGAGTAAAAATGACCAATTCGGTGAATTAGAAGGTTGTAGCGAGAAAAGCTCAATGAAGTGCTGCTCTAAATGAAGAATGTATCGAATCAGTAGGAGGTGGTGTCAAGATGTAGTGCCAGAGGGAGCTTGCTAGAATGGTTATAGAGATTTTGTAGGCGTCGGGTAACTGAATATATGTGTTTGTGAGCGATGATCACTGTCAATGAGGTTCCCACTTCAAACCTCTGAATATTAAAAACGAAGATTGAAGCTGTTAGAGATAATGTAGTCGATTTGGTTGTATGTCGTATTGACACGTCCAAGGTTGCGTTTCCAGGTCATGATATTGCGAGCGCAGTATTTGTAAACTGTTTCGTTCGACAAAAATAGGTCATTGTCAGCGCAAAATTCGTGAATCTAAGGCTCGTGCCATCATCATTCGCAATCGCCGCGAGCATAAGTCGATACATTATCTGCGTCGCATCGTAGCCCAATCTAGGTGTCGAAGTGCCTCGACGAATGAATATCGTGTTGAAAGCGCTGTAAATCATGCTAAATTGAATCGTAAAAGACATCGGACTCTTGAGCTGCGCAGCTTATTGAAGTAGAGTGTACTTTGATGCAGCCTTAACGCTTTGGTATGCTATAAGATGTAGGACAGCGATTTGATCGTTTATTAGCTCGTATTTTCGCACTTGAATGTATATTCTATCGTACAATATACATCGCGAACCTTTGTAAGGCTTTGAAAAAAGAGAAAGAATGATCCTGTAGATGGATTGTCAAGATTTTAACGAGAACTTCCTTGATATTGCTTCTTGGGTACGTTCGACCTCTATAGCGTCCAATTTCGCTTCTGTTCCACGTAAGCATACAAAGTTCAAATAAACGAGTAAGAGGTTCCTGTCTTACCTGACTAAAAGCTGTCAGAATGATACACTTCAAGCATGGATCAGGAAAAGCGTCGTTCGTAATTATCTATCTACTATAACGGCCGAGTCATTGTCGTTCTCTGTACAAATATCGCCGGTATTCGATCAAGTGGTTGTTAATAAATGTCCTGTTTAACCTTCTATGGGATACACTCATGGCTCTTCCTGTATAAATTGTTGTCTTATACGATACAACTATCGCTCAGCCATTGTCTTTATGCACAGTGCAACACTTACCGATGAATGTTCTCTGCATAAACAAATACGTTTTGAGCACATAAGAGCATTTACAAGTCAGTTCTTCGTATCACATGCCATGATGATGCTTTTTGTTAACATACAAGTGCTTTTTATCGTGTTGTTTCTATGAACTCGT
The DNA here is from genome assembly GCA_029582165.1 of Portulaca oleracea. Taxonomy (NCBI): domain Eukaryota; kingdom Viridiplantae; phylum Streptophyta; class Magnoliopsida; order Caryophyllales; family Portulacaceae; genus Portulaca; species Portulaca oleracea. Next base: position 38,289 of record JARFYH010000037.1, read on the forward strand.
TGAGAATAGCACGTTTACAATCTCTTCTTTCTGCAACGCCAACTTGCCAATAAAAAAGGGGGTTGCATTTCTTTATTTTAGCAACAGACATTCGCATTTGACAGCGCGTCAGTGACCTTAACACTAGACATGAATGCTTCAGAACATTGTGTAACTGTACAGCGCCTCGAGGGTGGGAATACTACGCTCGTCCTGAGGCTTATGAGATAAGCTCAATAGCGTTTAAGTAGTTTTATAAGAGCTGAAGACTATAATTTTTATTTATTTTGCATCTGTTTGAAGCGATTATCATAAGTAGAGAAAGACGAAAGGACTTATGAGCACTAAGTGCACGAACAGCTGTCTATCCACTCTAGTGCTTCTTTCTTCCCATCTTGGTAAATAAAAAACGGTCTTACTAGCTTAGCCCTTAATAGTAGATGGCTAATTTGTTCTTGTTGTAAATGTATAGCTTCATGCAGGTGACTGTGCGCAAAACTTTTCATCGATCATCTACATAGGGGCTGCTTCTTGCACACAATTTTTTGCTGTGAACCAATAGTGCATTGCTAAATAATCAATCTTACTCATACTCAATTCTATATAGTTAAGATCATTGTCTGTGCAAATAAGGGTGTAAATAATATCTCTTGTTTGTGTATGATCTTCGCGGCAGTCCAAAAAAATGAGCGCCACGCGACAATTCGTTTCTCGACGTAGAATCCTTTGACGCTATCAGCAGATTCTCGTACGCGCTGTTATGCTAAATATATAAAGAAAGTATAATAAGGATAAGACAATCGCTGCTTTCTTCGCTTTCTCGCAAATATTCGTTATGACAGGGCGACATGATGAAAATGAGTGAAATTCTATTTTGGATATCATGCTGAATTTGTTAATAGCATGAGGCACTTATTGAATTGTTTGCTTTGCGACTCTTCAAAATAGCTTTCCGCCTGCGATGATTCAATCGAGAAGGGAATTTATTAGAGTATTCTAAGCATGTAATTATATAGGTGTTCAAAACTTCGAAGTATAAAATCAGGGTTATAAAATCGTACTATAACGAGATATCGATTTCTACCATGCAAAATCAACCAAAATAATCAAAAACAGGTCAGATTCCATAAAAGCGTTTGAAGCATCCAAATTTAGAATTCATACGTACTTAAAACGGTATATCGATTTTTATTATACAAAATCAATCCAACATTAATAATACCATGTCAGAATTCATATAGGTGTTGGAGCATCCAAATTTAGAATTCGTATTATAAAAATCGTACTTAAACGGGAAATCGATTTATACTATTCAAAATCAGCCCAAAACTATCAAAACCAATTCAGAATCCATATAGGTGTCGAAGAAAATGATACTAAAAACCTGAATTATATAGTTCTACAACGTGATATCGATTTCTACCACGCAAAATCATCCTAATATTAATAAAAACAAGTCAGAATCAATAAATATGTAGAAACAACCAACTTTAAATACGTAGTTATAAAATCGTGCTAAAACGGAATATCGATTTCTACCATGCAAAATCAACCCGACATTGATAATACCATGTCAAAATCCATATAGGTGCTTGAAGATCAAAATTCAGAATACGCATTCATGAAATTGTACTTGAACATTTTATCGATTTCTACTATACAAAATTAAGCCAACGTTATTCAAACCAAGTGTGAGTCAATTTAGGTGTTCAAAACATCAAAGTATAAAATCTTATTCAAACGGATATCGATTTTGATATACAAAACAAATTTAACATTAATAAAAACAAGTCAGAATCCATAAAGGTGTTAAAAGCATCCAAGTATGAAATTTCGAATTATGAAATCGTACTTAAACGGTATATCGATTTATACTATACAAAATCAACCCAACAGTAGAAAAACCAAGTCAGAATTCATGTAGGTGTTCGAACATCGTAATTCAAAACTCGCAGTTATAAAAGCGCACTTGAACAGGATATCGGTTTCTACTCTAAAAAAAAATCAACCCAGCATTAATAATACCATGTCAGAATCCATTTAAGCGCTTAAAACAACCTAGTAAACAAAATCCAAATTATAAAATCGTACTTAAACGCTATATCGATTTCTACTATGCAAAATCAACCCAGCATTTAAAGGCGTGACTGATCATTATGTAATGAACGCGTTGGAATTCATTCAAATGACGTGCAATAAGCACTGACTTCCATTCATTTTGCCTTTGCTAGATAAACGACAGCTCAACGATTTGGATCGCATTCTCATTGCGACCTCTTCTTTTGGGATCTTATTAGCCGATATAATACTTTCAACTGATAAATAACGACAAAGAATATTATTAGTGGACGACCTTCTTGAATCGCGCGGTTTATATGTTTTTTTTCCTGAATCATAATCATAACGCGCTGTTTCTCATCATCCGATATGGAAATCATTACACGACACTCCCGCGAAAAATCGTTTTTGTATTTCAAAATTCCTTGAAAGTATCTCTTCCGACTCATACTCATCAGAGGTAACGGCTAATACAACATGTTTCGAAGACATTTGCTCCGATTGCTCATGGTTATCTATGATTGCATCGGCCGAATGAAGATAGTTCAACACTTCAGGTCAAATTCCTTGCAGTGGAAAAATCATGTCTGCGATAAAAAGGGGCGTGAATCTGTTCAGTAGCGGGTACTGTTTAAAGTTTTCGAGGAGAAACGCATTGGGATTTCGATGTTTTGGTTTTATCGATGAGCTAAATATATTTTGAATACCATTGACACGCTTTGCTACAGATCATATGATACGATTATGCTTATATCGCAAGGGATCGGTGCCATCTCAACAATTTAACCAACGTGGAAGCTTTCTAAGTGATGTTCATTCGCAAAGAGTATAAAACGGCGATTGGAATGGTTCATAAGCCCGCAAAGTCGATGCTAAATACCCACGTCGTATTGGTGTACGGCTTCGTATACGTTTCCAGGACAATAGAATTAGAAGAACATTCAAAGTTTTATTCGGAAGCGGAAGAGATTACGATCCAATTCTTTTTCAAGAAGAAATAAATGGGAAGAAATGTGTTGCGGTTTAGAATGGTTGAGCCGAAAAAATTATAGAGTGCTTTTGCGGCGGTATTGAGTCGGTATCATCGTACTCTTTCTTTCGCTTAGACATGATCTTTTATCATCCGGTTATTATTCTCTGGCTATTGCGGAGGTTTTGAGTAACGTATATACAAGGCGCGGCTGTGCGCTATGGCTGATGGCGTGTAGATCTTGTATTACAGAGCTGAAAGTTGCTTAGGAACCTCAGCCAGTGGATTCTGTAGACTGTCAGTCACGTCAAGCCGTAGTAATCGTCGAGAAAAAACGTTTTGGCTCTGCTAAAGCTCTACAAGCGGCTGCGAGGTATGTATATGTCAAGCCCGATAGCTGGGCATGAATACAGCATAATCCTAGTACCAGAGCATGTTCAGTTAGCTGGAACAAGCTGTGCATGGCGAAGATTATGACCAAAAAAATATTTCCTCCTCTCAGACCTCGTCAAGGGATTTGAAACGGTTTGATGTCACAGGGCGTGTACAATCCGCGTTCCTGATGCACTGGGGGTAGTAGATGGGGTGGACGCGACGAAAATGATACGGTATCTCACATTAATGCTTATGTCGCGGTCTGTGATACTTCAAATTTCACAATTGTAAAGCAGAATAGGTAACTCATGCATCAAATGATTGAATGCAGGGTTCCCGCATGAAGTAAAGATATATTCGTGATATTCAAAACCTTCTGAGGCTGGTGATTCAATCAGATACTCGAGATTCATCTCGCCAATTATCTTTCCAAGGCTACAGAATCGTGCTTTTTTGTTGATCTTGATAGTCAACGTGCGTCCACTTTCATTGTTTTGATGCTACAAAGGTGTTAAAAACTATAAATGTGCCATTGAACTCATCGAGCCAAACCTTATTGGTTGCCTTCACCTAAAAAATAGACAACGATAGATGCTACTGATACTGAATCCGTAGATTTGTTCTTGATATACAGAATTCTAGCGATGTGGTCTGGTCACTCATGCTCAACGGTCTTTAGAAATAGCTCAGTTCAGTAAATAAATAGATGAATTGATTTGTCCATCCAAACCTATAATTGTAGCTAATAATGCTTTATAGATATGTTGCTATTTTGGTTTCAAGATAATTCTATGCACAGTGATCGTTGATTCATGCTATTCATAGCTCCTCCGTTTTCATCAGGCTGTTCATAAAAAAAATGCGGACACAGAATGGATTGATACGTCTTCTTAAGTGAAAAAAATTTAATAATGCCGCAATCATTTCGTGCGTATGGACATTTTAAGGACAGCATACAAATAAACCAGTACCTTTATAGAAATATCGTTAGCTGATATGCTTCAAAATTATGGAGCTACTTTGGATTTTTCTTTTCGTAATGAGGCTGAAAGTGAGGCTGCGATTTATTAGCATGATACATAGCTGTAATAATGCCTTGTGTTGCCAATAGTGACTAATTCATCTGTTTATTCATGGAACACATACAATTTATATTCACGCCCACGAGCTTCATCAATGACGCTTATGATTGGACGTTATGTTTTGAATAGCAATTTGTAAGCATTTTTCCGCTCCATACGCACCTGACAATGTTGTTTTATATTATGCTATTGACAAGATACTCGTTTGCAGACCCGGTACAGAGTGCCAAGTCAAGCCAAGCAGTCTTCATGTTTGATTTTCAGCTACTATACGACTTGCCACTGGTGTTATGCACAGAGTATTTGAGGCGTAATATCTTAATGCCAGCATTGTTGCACATATTAGCTTATACGGTGCTATCTCAGCTAGTAGCTACATCGTGTCCGTAGAGACTCAATCGAACCGATGTCAAGACTCTACATAGTGGAGCTTAGGGTGACAATGCTGTTAGTGTGTACGGTTTCATATTCTATAAATATGCACATAAAGAGGAAAATGTTGTTTCATCTAGTGGTAGTTTGTTTTGGCGTATTATTCTGAAAGTTGGAGCCTTTGACGAGAACAGAATGTTATAAAAGACGTTCTAGCCTGACAAAAGCTCATCTATGTGAAACAAGATTAGAGTGCTTATGTGAATACACAATCTGTGCAAATTACATCAGCCATACATTCAAGCAACATCAGCTAGTAGCCCACGATTGCTACATTTCCACATTTTATTTGCTTCATAAGCAGTACAATGAACGTGCGGCAGCCACTCATCAATGCGTTGTCTTTATTGTTATCTATAAAGCAACTTCATGGAGACTACTTCTGCGCAGAGGTTCTATCGAGTCGACTGGATAGCTATGTGAAGCATTCTTTCGACATAGTCGGCATGATAAACACAGCTTCAATTCTGTGGATGCCAACGGAAAGCGTTGCTGATCGGCTTTATGAGGAAAAGATATACAACGCGATAGTATGTGAGCTGCTGGCTCTTCCACAAGAAGAAGCTCAGACGTTTTTATCGCTACATACCGCACCAAAAACATTTCAGAAAAAGTATTCATAACCATTGGTAAGCTTTGACGATGTCTTGAATAATATTAGAGACAAGGCAGTATATGACAGTGATTGTCCGATATGGAAATGCAATTATTTTTGCCTTAAGGTTGCAAATATACAAAAAATCAATAAGCTCCACTCCAAATTTTTTATTCTATCCAGAAAATGGACTTCTTCGAATTTGTATGTATCATTCATAGTGAAAGTGAGCGAAGTTGCTCTATATCAAAACGACGTCGGCACGGTTGTTGCTGAAAAATTATGCTTGGGAGGGCCTCCGACTTTACACAGGGAGTTTGTACTACAGCTCATATCCCTTTTCCCGACTACTGAAGACGGCAAAAGAAACTCTGCGTTGCAGAGATGCTATGTCCATGACATACACGAAAGGCAATCTGCCAACAGAAAAATTGAAGTGGTGGCGTATTTCGGCAACAAAATAATGATTATGACACGCACTTTAATATTTAATGATACTAAGCGGCGAAATGTCTCGAACTTACAGAGCATCCCTGAATATGCCTGCGAAACTGCATTAGCACGTGCGGCAGATAATCGAGAAGTATGTCCTGCAATCGCCACGAAGCATGACACTAAGACTTGTTTTCGATTTAATCGTCAGATGAATTATAGCTGTCGAAGATGTGTTTGGAAATACTCAAAGGGAGCCTTTTTTTACCAGCCAGTGGAAACTGACGACCTTCAAGGTCTTATTTGCTTCTTGAGTATGCCTCCGAAGGGACTTGATCATTGTAAAGATGTATGTGGTAAGCTTGAGTTACTGGATGATGATGCTCAGAAACCGAGGCCATGGTGCCTCTCATCAAGCTTGCTGAATTATATTCGAAATCTACGACGTCCTTTACTACTACCGGGATCGAGGAGGGAATCGAACAACGCAGGCGAAAAAGATTTGCTGACTGAAGATCACGACAAAAGCTCACACCGCAATATCCGGCCAGAAATAGCGATAGATGGGTCGAAACAGAGTGTGCAGGGAGTCGTAACTCATAGAAAACCGATGATCTCGTCGAATGTCAATCTGCACGCTGCCTTTGAAACTACAGACAACGAAAACAAATATTCTGAAGCAAGCGTGAGGAATAACGTTGTCTCAAAAGAATGGCAGAAGAATGTAAAATCAAGAAAAAAATTAGATCTTGCGCTGAGCAAAATCAATTATACGGGGAAAAGAGCTACTAAAACTACTGGAAACTCAGAATCTGGCACTCTTGGAAACGCTGTTTCTATTCCTGTCGTATCCGCGGTATTGTCGAAATTATCGGGAACCAAACGAATAGAAATTGACACTCCTTTGATAAACACAAGTAAAACAAAAATGTTAAGGCTCATGGGAAAAGATATCGAGGTACCGCTTAGAGGCACGGACACAACGGTGGCATCATCATCATCAGTCGCTGAGAAAATGTAAGAACTTCAACTCATCATTTTCAAGTGATATTATTTACAGCTTTGCTTAAGACCAAATAGACGAGAGGAGCTACTAGCACCCTCGCCATTTGAACATCGGCTGTCTTAATTTGTAGGACACTTGAAGATTAAAAATAAAAAGCGATATCTGATTCATTGGATTTCAATATTTGTGCTTCTTAGTAAGAGATTTCCTTCTTACTTTCTAGTTCTTACATTTAATTTTGTAGGAGCTGTTAACCTCCTTCTATTAATTTACGCAAACATAACGCACACTTTTTGATACAAGTGGTAAGAACTACATAAAAGAACGCATTTACCGGGCGATGCTAGTTTCGCAAGCATCATACTGTCATATAGTTGCTGAGAAGCCACAAATGATAAACATTATACAGCTTCTAGCGCATCCATCCCTTCACATTGTGCTATGGCTTTTATATTAGAGCGATGAAGGGTCCAAAGAGAAAATCCATGCATACGATCCAAGGCTTCGATGGATGTTAACAATCGCGCAGAGATCTTTTCCGTAATTGAATTCGCTTGTTTGAAAGGATTCATCCATTGACCATGCATATCTTTGAGGCGCAGAAGGGATGAATTGGATACTGGTAGCGAAGCAACAATAGTAAATTGCACTCGGAATAGATGTTTCATCAAGCCATACGACGCATGACGACGTTGATAGGGACCATCTGTATGCTGAATAGAATATCTATCTAGTGTGTTCTTCTTGTATAATTATCGTGTGACTAAACCGTATGAACTTATAAACTATGAATAAAATCAAATGAAGTAGACGTGTGTTCCGTATTGATACGTCAAACATGACGTTAAGACCGTGCCTTTTGCATATCTCAATACACAGTACAAAACGTCAGGGACACCCCAAGTGATTTTTTCCACATAGAAACCGTAGGATCGATAATTCAGGCTATGCCGTTGCACGTGAATGTACATCAAACTCCAGCCTTTATGCTTAATCATTTAATATACGCATAAGATGCATGATGCTTCTCGGCAAATGCTTATAGTGACTAGTTACAGCGTATACAATGCCAGATCTACCAGGGCAGATTCCTTGTCATAGTCTTTTATGAATCGCCTCCAAGTTAAGAAAAGCTGCAAAATGTGCGCCGGGATGAGCAATTTTTTGCCTGTCATATCAGATCGAAGTGATGCAATTTCTTCTTGAGATACGCCTTACGGGAACCAATCAATGAAAGGATTTCAGCTGTTTCAATTGTTGTATGAAACTATATCAGGTACTGCAGACCAATATGCACGCTGAGCATACCGGCACTTCATGAATTTTACGAAATCATAATGATCAATGTATGAGAACATTTTCACATGCTCTTGAGTCTAATATTACGAGTTCCAATACGAAACGCAACACAGCTAGTAAAAACGGAGTCTGACTCGTTCCTATGCCTGTATTTCGACCGAAGCGTTGCCATTTGTGCCAAGTAATTGTGAGTTTTGTATCGCGCGGAACTACAGTACGAGAGAGACAATTCCGCACTTCATTGATGCTATACACGTTGAAGACGATGAGAACGGGGCAAGAAATAGAACAGGCGCTCGGAGTTACTCGTATACGCACTTCATCGCATCTCGATAGCGCTTTTACTTCTCATCATGAATTCAACTCTTATTAGCTTAGTCCATAGGTTTATTGTCATCTCTATATTCTGTGTATCGGATATAGCGTTCTGCGTACATTTCAAGAGACCGAACGTAAATTGTAGATCGTTTCCTATGTAAACAAAGCGCACTAAGTAAATTAGACGCTCTTAGACTATAGCTTGGCACTCCTAAACGCTTCAGCACCTAGCCATGTCGAATTAAGCAATTCCGGGGTATCCCATTATATTCGCTCTTTTATTCGAATGCTTGTGCGAATTTTATCTAAGGCGTGAAACAACCCGATCGCATAATTAACTCTTACAAGATTTGGACGGTGAGACAAAAGGTAGCTCAGGCGTTTGTCAATCCATCAACGTAGCCAACAAAATGGTTCTCAGAGAACACATAACATCATTTGACGTTCACGAAGTGGGTAGCTGCCATTATTGAAGGTTGGGCGCTCCATTGACTCTTATTAGCTGGAAAAGGGTAAAATTCTTCAGCTTTGTACATCTGAATAAGGCCTACATTGCTTCGATAATGATTGTTTCTCGCGCCTCATACAAAAGTGAAGCAAAGAAAGTACTTTTGGAAGATGGGTGATTTTTTCTTTCGAATAGTACTCTGTTTTAACGGTTCATGCTTTACGGATACATGTCTACCAATAGTTTGCGCCATAAGCTTGATATATGCGCACTTTCTTTTTTTATGATTCAGCATTGATACTAAGCAGAAGATCCTATTGCCACAGCATAATAACGCGACAGAGAACAAACGTCACAGAGGCGAGCAACAAAGATACGTTCATTTGAATGAGAAAGATTGCAGTAAGGGTCAACTCTGACAAAGATAGCTTATATATTTTTGATAAAGAGATGCTATGCTATTATAAAGCTGAAACGAAACCGCCCACGGATCTGTAGTTCCGTCCGAATTTGCTGTAAGAGTTAAACGACGCTGGAAGTCGCTTGTAATGGCACAGAAATGCTATAAGATAACCCAAACGGTCACTAATCTCGATACGTTATTAGTCAATGCACCGAACAAACCTCGAGTGACACGACAATGCATCATAGATTGGTGACATCCTCATTTTTTTGACAAAGTTACTGGCTCAAAAGCCCTACGAAGGCTGATAACGGCTTATTTAGTAGGCCCACCCGCCGTAGGACGGGCGACGGCAGCGATAAGAATCTTACTGTCTGGACTCTAGTTAGTGTATACTGTGAATGTTGAATCATGAACTGAGTCTATATCGGTGCTGATGCTACAATCGTCATTTAGAGCATGTTAGAAAATGTTTGTAGAATAACAAGAGATGTTGTAGATTTATCACCGTGCCGGTACAATACCATGCAAAACGCTTTTAGCAAGGAACCATGGTATTGAGCAGCCGCATCCTTGTTCGTCAACATTTGGTTCGGGAATTCTTTTTGTTTCGTAACGTCCTAATGCATCCTAGTAAGAATCACATTGTGAAGGAGTCATCTGAAGTCATGTGCAGTAGCGCGTAATATTAGGGCTGATTATTATTTCCAGCGTAAGCTTCTTTCTCATAAGATGAATACGTTACATTTGCATAAACTCGTTGTTTAATTACAATCGCATACATTCTTCAGTCCAGCAAAAATTTCTAGGCGTTCGGTTCAGGCGAACAATTGGTTGATGGGCAACTCAATGGGTTGATGGGATTCAGATAAATTACTGTAACCGACAACTCTATCTTTAAAAGACACTTCATTCAACTATAATCAGGGTATCTTGTTGATTAGAAAGCTAATTGCGACGGGTTGTATGATGGGAGAGTCATGGGTCAAATTGATGGTTTTACAGCTATAACACTTCCGATAACACTACCTTAAAGAGACGTGCACCAGATTAATTTCAGATGAAAACCGGTTGATTTATTGGCCCGCTAGGCCATATTTAGATGATATATTGACGATAGATGGAATGATAACATTTTCAACAGTTAAAAATAAGACAACAACGCCAGGCGACACGCCACATTATTGAATCCGATGAGAAGAACCCGATTGAATGACTGGTTGAAATCTCCAATTGATAATTATTGATTGACCCGATTAATCGATCGATGGAGTATGTTACCACCATAAATAGCATAAAAACGCGATGCTACGCTTCACATTCTTGATTCGACGACAAAAAGGCTAACTTAATGATCCGTTCCTCAACTTTATCTTGTTGGTTGAAGGTTAATCCAACTGATGGATGACTATAACATGTAGCCATCATCGAAGAAGATAGTAATGCGAGGTGACAGGTCACATTATCAATCCTTAATAAGATGGCTAACTAGATGATTCAATCGTTGACTTTTGTGTTTGGTTGACGATTAGTCTGATTGATCGATCGACGGAATATGTATCCATCATTAGGTAGGAGAACAACGCTAGGGAAACATCACATTTTCAAAATAAGATAAGAAGAAGGCTGGCTAAGTGACTATATGCTCCAATTCCTGGTAGACCATCGGTAGCTGATACGAAGCAGGCAAGGTCTGTAACACTATACATAAAAGAGGTCAAATGCGTTTGTAGAATGTTTTCTATTCACGATACTATATCGGTTTCGCACTTGCCGTGGCGTTGTCACATGTATGTTTTATTCTGCTGCACGTGTGTAGTGTATTTGTATGTATGGTGCAGTAGTACGTAACCTACAACAGAAGATACAGTTGTCATTATTGATTGTACTGCAACTAATGAGGTAAAACAATTATCAGTCCCCTGGGTCAAACCTGTTCGTAGTTTTGTATGCGCATTAATTTGCTGCTATGCATATGCTTTGTAGATACGTACAATCACCTGCAATAGTTGTCCCGAATCTTAGACGGACAAAAAAATGGAAGCGAAGCTGCCAGCGACATTTATAATTCGACGCTGCATATAGCCGCAATCATGTACCCAATGTTCAGCTCGACGCCCTTACCAAGGCTTAGGTGATTGAACGAGGACCGGCTGACATCTTGATTTCGAGAGGGAACACGTCGGCGTGTTCTTTACAGTTATTACAACAGTAATTTGTGTGTATGGAAGAACGAATAAGGCAAAGCGAAATGATATTCGTTTCAATTAATTCTAAGAAGTTTGATATTTATAGTGCATGCAATCGTCATATTTTGGAGCTGTGATTAGCACTACAAAAAACGCTATCTAGAGTTTGCATTGGTAGAGCGATCTTCTGTGCCGCATGTCCACAAACCCCTTTAAGCTTCGATTGCTGTGGTTACTCGTCTTTTATTGGATTGCTTTGCCTTTACGAGGGCTTCTAGCACACAAATTCGGCATAACCAACTGTAAAATGATTTAGAAGAAGCTGTGTACCGTTTCTACTATCTACTGTGAGGCCATCTCGTTGCTCACTCGATATTAGAGAACTAGCGGCATCGCTATTCGACTTGATTTGTCCGACTTCCATCTAGAAGTGTGAGCATTATGTGACGCACCAAAAGCTTTTGATGGAGCTTACCACCTTTTCCGATGAAACCAACGAGTGCGTTACTGGCCTTCCTGGTTATGGGTGAGGCTGTGTTTGATCGGCGAACATGGTCTTTAAAGGCTTTGAAGGCTTGGTGACCCGAAAGACTAGGGATAGCATAGTCATTGGCACGCTTTATGGCATCCCTTCTTTTGATCTCTTGAAACACTTCATAACATCCCCACCGCAACACTCGACGCTTGACACTGGGTCCTTCATTGAACATCTCCGCGTGCTGTACTAAGACGGACCCTTGTGTTCAGTCTCAATAAATGATCAATTATAGCTCTTGCCTGTAAGCCTGATGTGTCTGATCGTTATTTTCTTCGAGTTGATTCTGAGAGCTAGCTTTGCTGCAGGAGCTTTCGCAACATAATCGAAACGTTTCGAACGGATACTTCATTCTCTTCTAAAGTTGGAAACTTAGCAGCCGACAGTGTTAGAGTGATGCGTGGGTAACATACCTTGAGCTTCATGATCCTTCATTTCTGCACACAGTTTCAGATTGAGCTTGGCAATTTCTTTTCATAGTCTTATATATACTGTGTCTTTGAGCTGCTGACTCTTCGATGCACGTCAAGGTACAAATTAATCCTTTCTTCACATTACTTTTGGCGGCTTAATAATAAAAATGTTTACAGATTTCCCCAAAAACATTTATGTAAAGGGTACTTATTTTTGCGAGGAATCTGGACGCATCCACGTGCTTAATAGTCTGATACTGATTTAGCGCTCGTAAGTCGAGCTTTTTCTGCATATGATGATGCATATTCACATACACATTTAGGGGAATTAGCACTGTTATTAATGCTTCAATAATTTGCATGCAGCCCACTACATATTCTAGCACCAGTAATGACGGATCCGTCGAAATATGCCACAACCTCAATTTTACGGCTCGATGCAACTTTCACTTCATAGAAATCTTGTATATAGTTTTTGTAACTTTACAACATTAATGTTTAGTGTGGCAAATTAAGAACGAAGGCTACCAGCTGATGGATATCTCGTTTATCCTTCAGCGCAACTGTGACCTTCAACAGTGATTACGTTATTCTTCCTTGATAAACATTACTTGTTCGGTCATGCATGATATATGCACTTCATTTGAGCCAGTCCAGGATTTGGATGAGATATAGAGTCTTGCACCTGTAGTGTTTGTCATATTTCGTGTATCTGTTATTTTGAGATACCTAGTACTCGCAACAAACGAATCAGGCGAGATATGTTATCTCACAACTTTATTGGACTCGCAAGCTCATGAGACTCGTAATGAAGACAGTTTTTCAAGAGCAGCTATGGGTTTCTCGAGAAAAGTGGACAGCGTAGCACCGGGTAGAGCGAGTAGTTCACATACTGTATCGCTTAGTACACGGTGACCCGCACAGTAAATAGAATTATTTGAGAATTGCAGCGGTCAAACGCTGTGTATAACCTCAGTTCATTATTGAGATTCACAATTAGAATGTACAACGCGGACCACGTCGAGCGTGATTACAGCATATATATAGAGAACATAATGCTTTAACTCTAAAAACTGGCTGAACTCGTTAAGGAAACGTGAAGTTATGAACACACACAAAACTATGCAAAAAGCTTGCCTTAACATCATTCTGCTTTGCCTAAAGGCATAAAAATATCAAAGCCTTTCTTCTTGAAATTATTGACAAATAATTTGCTATATAATCCTCGCAGTGTGGGAATAAAGCGTATACCGTCATGTACAGCGTATCTCACTCTAGTGGGATCAAAGCTCGAAGGACTTAGCAGATCGTCACCTCCTTATGTGGTAATCAAAACACATGACCTTTATACTTATTTCATGTTATACGGTGCGACTGCCAGAGAAACTGCATAGAAATAACCGTATTGTACGCATATTTGACATTTTCGGGTACATACCGTGTATCCCGCATTGTGCCACTATGCTGAAGCTGGGCTACCACGGATCGCGTCCTAAAATGCAAATGCTCATTCGAGAAGTCCAAATTATTACTGATGATTTCTTTTGTTTGATAAACCACACAAGGCTGCAACCCGAAACCAATAATTTAATGCCCCGATATGTAGCCATTAACGCTTCAAGATCACACGTAATAAGACATATTTTATTCTGCAAATTGGCGGAAGGCTGAGAATATCATTATCGACGAAGTCAAAAACTGATTGTTCAATGGACGAGTAGTTGATTGATGCAGGCTTGGTATCTGTAGCTTCAAGAACAAATAATGGCACATATTTCATTCTGCGATTTGACAAAAGGCCGCGGAGACCATATTGAGGAAGTCAAACATTGATTTAGCTATTGATGGGTAATTCGATTGTGGAATGGACGTTGTAGCCATCAACGGTTCAGGACCACACGTAATGATGCATCATTTATTTTGCAATTTGACGGAAGGCTACGGGGGCCATTATTGACGAAGAAAAAGTTGATCGATTGTTTGAGTGTTGGAAGGATGGGATCTGTATCCATCAACGATTGAAGAATAAACGTAATGGCATATTCCTCATTTTCCAGATAAACGCAACGCTCTGGAGTCCATTATTGACGAAGTCAAAAGTACATTATTTTATTAATGGTTGATTTGATTGATGAAAGTATGGTATATATAGCCGTCAAAGCTTCAAGACTGCCCGTTATGACACATATTTCATTTTGCAATTTCAAGGAAGAATGCGGAGACTATAATTCTACAAAATTAAAAGTTGACTGCTTGGTTGGTGAGTAATTTGATTGATGGATCGATAAGATCGGTAGCCTATAACGCTGAAAGAGTACACATACCTCACTTCGAATTCGACGGAAAATGTGAAGACCACTATTGACGAATTCAAAAGTCGATTGATATTCATTGATGGGTAATTTGATTGATGGATGATGAGATTTACAGCCATCAACGCTTTGAACCACACATTATGACTCATATCTCATTATTTAATTTGACGGAAGGTTGTGGAGATCATTATTGACGAAGTCTGACGATGATTGTTTGATTAAAGGGTAATTAATCGATGAAAGTATGGGATATATAGCCATCAACGCTTCACGAAAACGCGTTATGGCACATATCTCTGGTGCGATTTGCCGGAAGGCAGAAAGAACATTTCAGGAAAGCGCCATCAACCGATTGTTTATTTGACGGGTAATTAGATTGCTGGATGGCTGTGGACTGTAGCCACCAACGCTTCAAGAACGCATTATGACACACGTCATTTTGCGGTTTGATTGAAGACTGCGGAAGCCATTATATAAGTCAAAAAGTAAATGATTGAGTGATGATATATTTGGAGGAATGAAAACTCATCAAAATGATTGCAGTGCGGTTCTGCGTAAACTCGCAGGCAATAATGGCGTTTTCGTAGGAAGGGAGAAGAAAGAAGAAGGAGATACTGCAAAAAAGCTCACGGTTACGCGGATATACGACATAGCGTAGTAGTTCAAGTAGTCTTCTGGCGAGGAGAAGCACTAGCGTAGCAAGAGGAAGAAGACAGAAAAGCAGAAAAGGCAGGAAACGAGAGTGGTGAGAAGTCTATGGCTCGTAAATACCCGATGTTAACCATTGCTTATAAGTACCTATGAATTCGAGATATCTCATCTCCAAATTCAGGATTTGGCCATTTGTATTAGGGAATTGTCGAGTTGGCTTGGGTGAAGTGAATTTTTTTATTACGATTTTACGAACCTCACGCGACACATTACAATTAGTATCCTTAGGTTTAGTGCATTAAGCTGCAGAAAGCTGAAGATCGTATGTACATACCGAAATGAAATTCACGGGATCATGTTCGATAAGCAGCAGCGGTTCGAAGATAGAGAAGTTTCAAGCAAAGACAACAAGAAGCGATTATATGAGCTTATACAATGTTCGGGCACCTTGCAAAATTCTGGCTTAATCATTATGAAAAGTTTCTTAAATTCTGACAATTAATGAGCTCAACCGCCATCGCATGGGAAAGTGCTTTCTTAATGGTTCTGTTCCATTCCATTCGTAATTTGCAGCAGCACTTCATAAATAGAGCCGAATTCATTGATTGGTACGAAAGCTATTGATCAGCTTCATCGATTGTAAGTCATCTTGCACACAGGTACATTTATCATGCAAGACTTTCACGACGGAGAGAAGTTGATAGACTGCAATTCCTTTGCCTTGCGGCATCAGATAAATTTACTTTAGCATTGGAAACGGAAACGATTCATTTCTGTCTTCATAGAGCTGAACAATAAGCTAACATCCTGAAACTGAGTACTCACGCGAAGAAATAAAATTCTTTGATATTTATGGTCACGTTCTTCTGAATAGATCCAAGAGCTGCTAATTAACAATTTTGCTCAGTCAGCATCTTTCGTTTTCGTACTTCTCATGAACTCCATTGTCCTTGCCGGAAAATCACTTTCGGCCCTGTTCCATTTCCGCTAATGTAGCATTAAGATATAGATCCATTTCACTTACTCCATATTTCTTTTGACTGGATTGGATCGAATATAAATACATAGCAATTAAACGGAACTAGACTTAAGGATAATAATTCGACTAGGATCAATACAAATGCTAAGTCAATATCGAGGTAACCCATGTATACTCACTTCAAGTGTATTATTTTCAAAGGATGCACACTAAAATTAAACAATTATTTCTTCCGTGCTCGCAATCCTTGATCAATATTAGGAAATTGGATATGTATGTAATGTATCAGCTACATCTAGCGTCACATAGGATCATAGTCTTCAGCACGGAATTTTTCGAGAAAATCAGAATAGAGCTGGCAAATATCCGACAACCTGTTCTGTACACTCTACGACGTTAGCATTTGCATACATCAATCAGGTATCGTTCTGTATACGGCTACGAGGGATAAAATCAAGAAACGTGGCTTTGCAGACCTTCGTATACTGGAATAGTGCAACTCGCTCGATCATACTAGAAAATTAAGTAATGTGCAGCACATGAGCTCAAATGCTCAATCAAACACTTAAGAATTGTAACATTTGTTGTATTCTGGTTCCGCTGTAACATGGTTTGTCTCTGATAGCGAAAGCAGAGTTTACAAATTGAAAGTTTCGTGCTAAAAATAGCTCGTGCAAAGCTAGGTATGCGCTCTTCATTTCTGCACACCTCCAACCCTAGTCGCGCAGGCGCTTTCATTTCTTCGTAATACTTTTAATGACCAGAGTCACATATTCTTGACCACGCCAGATCCACATTAACGCAATGTTAGCAAGCTTTTCGAGGTAGTAACAAGAGC
This sequence comes from Portulaca oleracea, assembly GCA_029582165.1. NCBI lineage: Eukaryota > Viridiplantae > Streptophyta > Magnoliopsida > Caryophyllales > Portulacaceae > Portulaca > Portulaca oleracea. The sequence continues at coordinate 55,606 of JARFYH010000037.1, forward strand.
CATCAGTGCGGTGTCTTGGACTCGATTCGAAGTGCGTACTTGCATTTTCAAGAAATATGTGTATGTGCCTAAAACTAAAAAACTCACTAGCTCCCAGCCATTACATCAAATTTTATACTCAAATACGACAACAATTACCTCCAAGGCTCGCTTACATGTCATTGGAGCATGATTAAACGGTGCACTGTCAGTGAACATCACTTCTCCATTGCCTCATTGAGCCGTACCCGTATAAAAAATCCATGTGCCTTACAGATTCCGTTCGCAGCAACGATACAAACCCTTTTATAGCGTGTGCGAGTGTCTCCCAAATCCAAAGAACGTCCGGATGTCTTAGATTGTTCGTTCCGCACTATTCACTCGCGTGCATCTCGTGTGACTAGAAATATGCGGCAATTGCTCTCATAAATAGCAAAAAAGTATGATCCTTGTTCTAAAGGAATTTGTTCAGTAAAAAGGATATACAAAGCATTTGATACTGCTTTTTAAGCCTATCCTAAGAACACACACCGCAACAAAGACGAGTATTAATACAAAAAAATTGTTTTTAGCAATGCAACACCACACATTTTCACTACTAAACGTTACCAATCATACTACACGGAGAATGCGCCGTATTGCACATAAAATATCACTTGCATTGCGTGATATAATCTGAACAAGTTTGTCGATGACTTTGTCTATGCCAGCCTCTGTATTTGTCTAATAGGAAGCCGTTTCCTGCGCGTTTCGACGGATCAAAACTCCTTGTACTGTCTAAACGTATTTTTTCCACGACGACATCCGCTTTTTCTATCAAGAAAATTGACAAATACACTTCAGTGGGGTATTTTTTTAAGGATCATGCAAAGATTCTAATTTAAAGAAGTGTCGAGAGGCAAACTTGCCTTAGGATCATGTAATGTTGGTGTACTTCCGGCTCTGCTAATGAAGCGTAAAGATCATGAGTAAGAAGAGATAACAATATCATAAGGTTTGCTACTAGGTGAGCCATAAAGCACACTTACATTTTTCGCTTTCCGGATGCTTCATAGCTTATTCTCTAGCAAGAGTGAAAAATAAACCAATGACTTGCGTGGCTATGCCACCTTACTACATGCACGCGTACGACCAACCATCGATTTTCATTGTCATTTTGAAGCTGCGTCGATACAATGGACGCATAAAGAAATTGTACACACGCATATCCTTACACTAAGAAATCTACAGCGGTATTCAAAATGATTTGATGGAAATGCTCCCACCAAACTCAGCTAAGAAAAGATAGTTAAAAATCTGCAGTACACTATCAAGTCTAAAGATGCAATACAAACTATGCTCGCCTTGTTCTAGCACAATATACATAATATTGACTTGTAACATGTACTAGTGCTTCTTCAACTGTGTTAACATGTGTTTATATACATATTTCGCAACGTAACGCTCAAGCGCCAAATTCAGCGCTTGAAAAAGAGAACCGCTGAACAATCGTTCATCGAGTCATTCATTTAGTTAATGAAGATTCTAGTCTAATGAGCAATGTCGTTGATTTACGCATTCAAGCTGCATGAGGATACAAAACATGCTTCCACGCAGGAAATACAAGATGCTGCAGTCAATGGAAAAGATAAATTTTGATGATGATATGAATGATATCATTGCATTCAAAACGTCTTCATCAACTTATGTTGAACATACTAGTCCAATATAAGTTTCGCAGTAAATGATCATCCCAAAAAACGAAACAATGCGCATTTTGTCGGTGTTGTCACAGACATTAGGCGATTTACCCACGTCATAAGGGGGTCAGGACAACCTGCTCATCTGCTTCGCTCCTGATTGTTGAGATTATGCTATTGTTGTACATCATACAAACAGTATCCTGTTTGCATTTGTTGCACAACGTCTGATCGATAATAATCACTTCAACACTACATAATCCATTTTATTTATCAAAATTCAAAGAATTTTTAATGAGAGAATAACCAATGCACGCGAAACGAACAACAAAATACTTAGTCGTTTGGAGCTCGACACGATACCAATAATGATGTGAATGAAGCATGGCCTGAGCTACCACTCCCTCATCCGCAGGGTTACGAGAGGATTGATCACAAACAAAGAAACCGTGGCTGAGAAAAATTAAATAGGTCCTCTCATTACTCTGGCCGTTCGGCCGATTTGTATAAAGCTGACAGTGCATAACAGAAGCGCAGAAACAAGTTGATGATCATGATAATTTTTACGTTGACACTGTTAATCGAATCTCTCTTAATGGGTTGTTTTAACGAAAGAGTATAAATACAGCGTAAATTATACACGTTTCCTTTTAAGACCGTTTGAGAGCTTACCAAATTCGGCTAAAATGTGAGCCATCTGTATTCCAAAGTCTACGTCACTTTACCTCTAGTCGTGATGTTGGGAATTTTTTCTACATTTGCTAATAAAATATCGAACGGAGCGGGGATCAATGAGTTTGTCCATTAGTATGAAAAGTAACACAAGCCACACAAACTTCATTTGTTTGATTTCGTTGACGAATTCCAATATACGCTTGTTTATATCCTTTAAGACTGTTGCAAGAGCCCAAGGTTTGACTCACGTCGATGTGTACCTCGAAGATAGCTTAGAGGTAGGCATAAGAAAAGCCATAAAACTAGTCAAAGATGTAGCATACCACATCGAACGTTCAACCTTACCTCAGTAATTGACCAATGTAAAGTGCACGAACAAAGTATAATAATGTTCATACATGGAAAGCAAATCAGAGAGTGACAAATAACCTCTTCGATAGATCATTTAAACGTTGAATTCAAGAAGTATCAACATATAGCCACAGAGGTGTACAAATGAATTTTGATTCATCACCGAGCAATTTATAGCCTCAGTGTGTGTAAGCCTTTTGGATGTCAAAGTTCACACTCTATAATCTATATCAAAACCTCAAGCACTCGATAGGGGCCATAGCTGCAACATGCGGAATGCTATCTGTTGTGAGACTTGCAGTCTTGGCATTCTGCTAATGATAAACTCGGGGTGATAGCTTGACCTATAAAAGTCGAAGCGCTCATATTTTTGCGGTTATTCGAGTAGTCTAGTGATGAATGTCATCCTATCAAATTGCAAATTATTGATTCATAACCAGGCTAGCCATTCTATAATGAGACGGATGAACAAACATACTCCAGTTAGTACATATTGCTTCGTTTATACAAGCAGGGTTAGTACAATGCTTGAGGTGAACACAAGACACGTGGTCCCCTGATACTACGCAAGCCTTTATGTCGCACGAACTGTTGAGCTCCCTGAATTGCTTAGAGATTTCATGATTGTATTCGCTGGATGTGTCGGAGTCTGTGTGCATTATTGCGTTCGATGCAGAAAACTGACAATCTAAGAGTATGCGTAAGCTGGACATACGTTCCGCTTTCACTCTGTAATGAGCGATTTTGGTCGTGAAGAAGTAATGGACACCGTATAGCAGTGGTGAATGTCCCGGTTATACTTGAGTCCTTCGAACTTAGACAAATAGGAATAATTTCCTTTCACATTGTTTACAAGGAAGAGACAGCCAAGCTCTGGAAAGACGGATGCTGCCCTGCTTGCCTGACGCATAAACTAGTTAAAAAAGTGCCCGCTGTACTCGCCCAAGTGACAAGATTACTTTAATTCCGACAATTGTTCAAATTCAGTTTGTGGCATCCTGTGTCTGAAACGAGACACTGCTTTCAGCTACTTGAAGTCGATTGAATATGTGCAAGCTGACTTTGTGCTTCAAGGTACTAAAAAAAGCAGAAATTGCTTGATACTTTTCGCTATAGATGTATAATCAGGCGAAGAATGCAATCAGGATTTAACTGTGTGTAGATAGAATCTTATACACGGGTGCGACTTGGATGGTCGCTGTTCGTGGAATCAAGTCGGTTTCTACTTATGATTGGAATATAGAACTACTTCAAGTCTGAATGTCGTGACTCTGTTATAAGCCGATAGTACCTAGACGTATATTGCTAAAATTTAGGAAAGCAACCAGTTCTTGAAAAAAATTGTAAATTTGATCCTCTTTGCTTACATTGACGGAGTTGTTAGCGAAGCCAATCGACTACTGTGTCCACAGTTTGCTGAAAACATGGTGTATCACTTGTAATGTTTGTATTTGTCCAAATGTAGACGAAGCTGAGTGCCAACCTAGAAGGCAAAGATAGCCTGCCTACATCATCATGATCCAAATAAGCGGTATTGAGCCGCCGTATCATTTTGTGCAAGTGTTGTGTCTGACATCCGTTATGTACATAAATCGGATGGGGAAATAGTTCGTAGCAGCAACCAAAGAGAATGCGGAGTGCAATGCAGCACTAGAGGCTTTCGAAGGGTCAAACGCAAAGATAAAACGACAGGACCGACGACAAAGATTTTCGAAGCTACATTGTGCAGCGTTGGTTAAAGAAAGTGGTCGTGATGAGAGTGTAGTGGCGAGAAGCGATGCCGTCGTACAGCTTCAACTTAAACACTTTATTAATGCCATTTACACGATCACATCTGTGTTTGCGCAATTGCACTGATCCACGTGAAGATGGACAAATTAAATTGAATGAGAAGCTTATGTTATCATCTAACTATTCTCATTAACTATCGTTCTGACTTACGGGAGTAGATGGCACATAGCCATCGCCGATCCATCTATGAGCGATATGCGATCTTTTGAACAGTAACTTTAAGGTAAAGACCACGTGACAGCAGTGATGAGCCGGACAGAACGTCGAAAGTTTTATTAAATGTTCATTGAGCTGTAGCACACACTCGCGACATTACGGCTCATGTTGGGGTCGTGCTCGCTTGTGCCATGTTTACCGAAGGCAAAAGCGAGATGTATTTTCGTGGAGTGATTTAAGCACGACGCAGCTGTTTCAAAGGAAGAATAACAAGAATTGAAGTGCGACGAGCGACAACGAAACGCAAGAGCAATCTCTGGCTCATCGCGATACCTCCAGGAGTCTTCGGTGAGCAGTTTCAATGTGGCTATGAGTGACACGTACTATTGCTGCCAGAGCAGGTCTGTGATCATTTCGTTGCCTGGAAATTGTGAGACGAATTAAGCAACAAAGTCAGTATTATTTTCTTGCGTTGCTACTAGCTCCACGAATTCTGCGTTGCTTCCTCTGTGATATGACATCCGCTTTAAACTCGCGACTACGTTATGCTTTGATTCAGATTGCTGCGTGTTTTTTTAGTGGAGTACATTGTAGTGCAAGACAAAAGCTCTTCTCAAGGTGCACGGCTTAATTATATAGGAGCACGCAACCGTCATATGATTTTTTCGGGGCTGAGATACCACGCGGCGAAATTTAGAGGTCATGTTGGCAGTGTGAGCCCGTTCGCGCGAGAAAGCATATCATGGCCCATGAAGGCTACCCTTTACTAAATACTACTTCCATCACCAATTTAACTAACCTCGCGGTCCGCATACCTCGAAATTTTCTGCACTACACGAGCTCGCAAAATAGTTAACTGTCTTATACTAAAATACTGGGATGCTATGCTACATCATTCAAAGTCCCTAGAATATTGCATCGATTATTGAGACAAACGTCAAGTAAGACCAGCCACAATACCTTCGCTGCTTCATATCTCTGATCGTAATTGAGTCCCAACGAAAAGCACGGTTCATTTACATGCAAAAGCAAGCTATTACTTCGCGGGAGCATGTGGCTTATCGCCTTTACCATAAAAGGAGCTATTTTTAGGCGGACTTCCTTTTCCAGCAATATAGAGTTGGACAACATGCCGACAGTAATGAAAAGGATCTCCGTATTGCGAATCAGCATTAAATGTTATATGGATGTGCTCGAGGTATCAGAGACACGTAAAATGACAGGCTCGAATCGAGAGGGTGAAGCGCTGCTGACGCCTTTAGAGCGGACAAGAAAAAATAACATTATCAAAGTTCAAGAGACGTCGGCATCTTTTGTATGATCAGCGGACGGTTTTTCCTGCTGATTTTACTGGTGGCTAAAGGTACATGCATCATCGGTACCGACATTGCATAGATATGGTACGCGAGTTTGGTAAGCCTGATTAATCCATTAGAGTCGCTTGCATTCCTATACGGGTGGTAATCACAGGAGGTATATGTGATGAATTGACATATATGTGATTGTTCCTGTATCATCGTTACCTGCAAAGAAGGAAGGATCTGTCGTGCTCAACGGCAACAATTTACAAGGCAGCGCTGAGCCATGGTTTTTTATACAATTCTTATTTATGTCATAATTGCGACTTTGTATCAGCTTTATTATCAACGCAAACTGTCCGTCGCTACACGTAGCTCCAGCTATGGGTAGAAGGGTCCAAATTGGATTTAGCTTGGGCCGGTTGTATATGGGTCATAAAGGCGCACACAAAGAGACCAGCGAGGTTGTTCGGTACAATGATACTAGATATACTCCTATCATTAGGCCATGTGAATGCCATGGATAAGCCCATTCGAAGAAACATACAGTAGTGCAGAAGCTCAGGGTGAATCTTCTTAAGTTCCGTTCGTCAACTTTTAAGCAATAAGTGATCGGATCAAAATATGAACGTGATGAGAGGATGCATTGGCAAAACTTTTGCCCATATGCCACCAGCGCGGAACCACAGCATGAAACTGACACTTCGGCTTGCAGCTTTGATGCTTATGCTTGATAGCACTTCTAAATTGCACTTGTATACAAACAATGCTAAACTTTATGCCCACATTCAATCGCCATAATAAGGTATAATCAAGCGGGATAAGCTGGTAAAATCTGGAATAGAAGCAGAAGAGGCTGCACTGCGTGTAGGTAGCTTTATGTAGAAATGAGAATTTCTGCTAATGGTATAGTACAAACCCTTCGAAGAATGTTAAGGTTGGTTTGGTGGCCGATAGTAGATACCTGCTTCAGTAATCCGTATCACGGTTCTTCCTGTCAAATGAGTACTGTCGGTAGTGCTATGGTTTTACTGACAAACACTTGAAATGTAGCTTCCGAATAAAGGAGAAACATCAAGACATGAGTATACTGTACAAAGTACGATAAATACAATCGTGCGCGCAAAGTTGCGAATGTAGAACAAGCTCGCCTGAGACGCAACAGAGCCCTATTTGGCATAGCCAGAATCTTATGCAAACAAGATGTTATCGAGATGGTCGGTAAGCAAAGAATTGTCGACCATTTGCGCAAGGGGATTTTCACTTAATATGGCTTTAAGGCTTTGCATACTGGGAGGCAAACGTTTTATTTGCTTAACATGACTAGAAATGACTCTCTTTCTGTGTTGCTTATGACCACTCGTAACACTAGGCCTCCAAAGTTTGCAGACGTCTCAAAATAATTATGCAAATGCCCTCAATAATCTGTAAAGAAAATCTGAAATTCTCAATGCTCGTGATATGGAGTTAAAGCTCTCGTGCACCATATGAACACATACCTTCACTCTGAAAGGTTTCAGAAACCTCAGATCACTACATTGCTTCGTATTCGCCGCAAGTAATATAAATTCGCATCAATCGCCATACCGAGTAAGGCAGATTATTACAGATCAGAAGGAAGTCGGTCACTGTCACACACGATTTGTCTATATTGTTGGTAATAGCGATTGATATGTCGTCGCTTAGAGGTTTCCTAAGGCGGTAATTCATCTTTTTAATAAGCGCGGATGGTAATGTTATCATGGTGACAAATCTTCAAACTGTGTATGGCAGTGGAAAATTCTATCGGGTGGCACCTGACGATACGTACACTATTCGTCGAGGCATAGCATCTTCTATATCGGGTATATTAACCTATAAGCAATGTGCCACCGGTAAATAGCGTCTATATTTGTTTTGGAATACACAGTTTCTTGCTCAAGATATTATCATGCACCGACTTTTGTACGTTTGAATGAAGGGGATACAAAAAGCCTAATTGGAAAATATACCTATTGTAAGTGACCCAAAATCATATCGAAAGATTTTCTTCATAAGCCTAAGTACCAAACAGCAATAAAGGTCATGGCAAAGCCCGCCTACCGATTGATACAATGAGTGGCGAAGCATTTACCGTTTACTTCATACATGAGAAAGTAAAATATTAGAACATCAAGCATGATAAATGGCATAATTCCGCGAATAAGAATCTATAGAAAGACATCCAACGTCAGGAAACAATAAAGAACGTGTAAATCCCACCAATATGATTAACAACGCATGCGAGAATTTATAGCTTCTAGTATCATAAGTTTGCGTAGCGTTCATCAGCTTGAAGCGGAAGCTTATGATACTGAAGTATATTATCGTGTCTCGATTACAGTACATTAGCTTTCGGACCATTAGGGCTTCTTTAACTTATTGCAGCATGCTTATTGATACCACCTCAGGAAGCAATACAATCAGGAGGCATCAATAAAATTAGGCAAATTTCATGATTATGGTTCGATTGCCGCCACGCATGGAAACGTCACAAATTTAAAGAACGGGATGGAATGAACATGATAATGGAGCTTCGCTGCTCCTCCTGAATTTACGTACTGGGAAGCACAGAAATTGCTACGATTTCGCAAAAATACACGGCGCATTCGGTATGAAACACACAACACGACCTAGGTTCATGATTTATACTATCTCGTTTGAGGCGGTTTGCTTCGATGCAAGAACTCAAGTCTTCGATTATACTACATTAAATTTATAAACTCGGGAACGCTAAATTTAGAGCTTTGCGACGTCATAAAGCAATTCACCTTTGTCTGATAATGACTACACAAAGGCAGAAGATATTGTTTGGTGTTCTTGGCAGCGCCTTACGGTGCAGGCTGTAGATAAAACCCACATTATAGCCGTTATACGTGAAGGATCATAAGTATACTTCAATGTATGGTTTTATGAGAGAATCAAAATAATATAATCATTATGAGCGCTTTCCAGTAGCCCTTAGTCCGTATCATCGAAATAAACTTTCGTTACGCGCAAATGTTTCCCTTAATCCGGTAAATAATGGTTTGAACAATGCAGAGACGCAATCAAGCGCCTTAATTGCACCTGTGCTGCTTGTATTACGCACGATTCAGTCATGTCTTGGGTACGCTCGAGATTAGTTTCAGGATACTAGCTGGGGAGTTCCTAGATACCGTCTCAAGAGCAATCAGCATTCGACGCTTCGCTATGGCCAAGGCCGAGAGTAGACCAGCCACAGAAATCAAGGTCTAATCCTTTGCATCATAATATATGACAAAGGACAAACTCTTACGAAACAGTTAAGCGATCATTCTTTGTGCCCAATTCCCAAGAAATGCATTGATTACAAAGCGCTCATGAAATTTCAATCCAGCAGCAAAAAGCAGTATCAAATTATGTTCACTGTTTCAATTTTTTTAATAATGAGCATAAATTAAGACTGCTGCTAATCTGTACTGATAAAAATATGCACGCTGAAGATTCTGAAGGATAATTTACGATATATTTAATATCTTAGGTCTTAACTAGCCAAGGAAACCAGCAGGGTGCCTTTTATTTTCCGTAACACAGCTTGGAATGCCCCGACAAATTTCTGCGAAAGATGATACTGACCCTTACCAAAGCGTATGGAAGTGGAAAGAATGCTTTGAAGTTCTCATTTTCAACATGAATACTTGCTATTGTCTATTGCACGGTTGCTCAAAAAGCAAGCCCTTTTTGTGTCAAAATGAAAAATTCGACCTTACGTTTCTGCTGTCTCAAATGCCTTAGCTATCTACAGGGACGTGTCGCTCGCTTCCACATCAGGAATATGTGCATTCTTGTAGAAGGGCTTGCGAATTTATTCAAAAACGTTTCAAAGTGAAATCTTTGTTCGGCTTATTGAGTGGCAGAAGTTTTGAAAGTCACGGGATCACTTGAAAATTTGCTCTGATAGGCATGCGTAGTTCTAATTTTGCCTTGAGCCTATTAAGCTCTCTGACAAAGGAAACTCGCTAGTACAGTATAATTAAACCACTACTCTTCTAGATTTTAAACTGAAGCTCGTGTGGGTGCTCGTGCGAGCGAGCTATTTGGCGTTTTCGCTGAGTTGGATCCATCAAAATATGTACGGGATACATGGGTCGTTATCGAACTTGATGAAGCAAAGGCAACAACATTGGATCGCTGCATCCAAAGCGGTAGCTTACTTGTTCTTCCAAACACGATTGTTTGCTCGATTGCCTCAAGGTATTTTGAGCAGCACTAAAATTTCAGCCAATTAGTTGCGAGGTAAAACTTCTTAACTTACACAGCTGCCGAAACGTTAGCATGCTTTCTTCCTGCATTGACAACACAGTCGAGGTTTTATAACACGGTCAGTACATGATTAAGCTCTCTAAAGGTATACACTCGGAGCTCGTTGAACATCATCGACTAAAGCAAATGAAAGAAACTGCCAGCTCCGCGTCAACAGCTATCGACTAGACGCAGGAAGTATACTGCTACCGGAAAATCTTGCAAAGCATCATGGAAGCCCAGCAAGCGGCTATGGAATGCTGAGGCGTATATTGATGCGCAAATCGAGTGTGAGTGGAGCGAAAAGAATAATCTGTTTCAAGCAATGCAAATTGTTAAAAATGCTGTCCCTTTTATCGGCACGCGCTATAGATTCTGGAAGATATCCAAACTTCTTTCGAATTTCGCACCTGACGAGCTTGAGATAATCATTAACTTGCATCATGAACGCTCGTAATCGATCATTCATTTCGGCTTGAGCATGTACTCCGTCCTGTACATGCGCATCAAGTACGGCAAGCTCCACTTCAAAGGATCCAATCTTAATGCGTTCCGCTTTGGCTTGTTCTTCTGCTATTTTACATCATGATTCAAAAGCCTCGGCATCGCTTTTAGCAATGCTTGGATCACCGCGCATCTGAACTAGCGTCTCCGTCAGCAGCTGCACACCGGTCATTTTAGTCTGATTAATGTCGTCTGTACGATTCTGATGAAATTTGGGATGATGTATGCATTCTTTCGAGACGGCCCCAAATACCTCTATCTAACGCACAATAAGATTTTAACAAACATCTTCGATTACACATTATCAGCGCGTCATCACTTGGGGTGCTACCATCTTTGACCTAAAAAATCCTGTGCCACCAGTAGTATCCGCTTTGTTTGTTCCTTTTTGAGCCTCAACAAATTGCTCTAGGTTCTCCTGAATGAAAATTGCAGCCTTTGTAGCTGTGTTTATGAATTTGTACATCGGCTTATCATGTTCTTCCTCGTGAAATCGTAATCCTTTGGCTGCAGCCCTTGTTTCTCCATAGCAGACCTCATTTCTTTCTCTTGATCTTGTGCGAGACAACTGTTTCGAGAGCTCCAATAGTGCGAATATGACCTTCGAACCACCTCACCTCATGCTTCTGTCCTTCAGCCTTCTTAAGCTCTTTCTTTGTACGATCACGTATTGGGGCAATGGACATTAGCTGATGTAGTGTTTTGCTTTCCAAGCAATAAGACACTCGACATCTTTTTCGACGCCAGGCACGGAGGAGATGATCGTTGGTGTGAGTTCCTGAATTTGCGACACTGCTGTGTTTTTTTCTTCAGATATACCGTGTTGAGGCTATCACAAACTCATGCAGATATTTGGATGGATAAGCTTTTACTCCGTCGTTCACTCTCGGAGTACTCCAAATAGGATTGCAGACTGAGCGTCCTATGATGTCAATCTACCAGGCTACATTTTATACTAGCAACGATGGCAGCGTATCATAGCTCAGAGAAGACGAGCTCTAGTCGATCTTCACCTGATCTTGCATTCATAACAGTGACAACCAATCAAATTAGCTTTTATTGCAGATTGACTGTACAAATAAGCAGCTGAGTATAGCCAATTTACTTAAAGACACTTTAATATAGAAACAATTTCATGCTGACATGGCAGTGTTTCCTTAGCGATAGAGGGTAATCAGCTATCTTGTCTCCTTCGCTTGTGCTGGTTTTAGCGCTCCGCTCTGATGTGCATTAATCTTACGCGCATCGCCGATACCCGCGAAATCGTCCTACCAGGAGCACAACTCATTGAGGCGGGAAAATAGAAGTATAAACAGCCACGCATACGTACTTGCTTCATCTGATGAATCGTGTAGGCGTATATGGAGACAGCAAAAGCGGAGAGAGCTCCGCCAAGCCAAAGGTTTTTGGCGCGTATTGAGAGTGCCATCAGATAATTAGCTCGAATGTGATATCTTCCGAGGTGTAGGGCTGTGTTGACTTTAAACCAACCAGGTATACTACACAGTATAGCACCGATATTCGGTATCTAAAGCTGAGTATCAACTATACGCCGCAAATACAGTATTGCTGTCACCTTCGGCGTTTTTGTTTTTATTTGTCGGCTCTGGAGGATATAACATCTCATATGATGGTAATTATGTTCTGTAATACAGCAATTTTGATCTTTGTATGGATATATAAGCTTCGAAACGAGCCTAGACAATCCAGTATACACTCCCTGTATTAATCGTCAAGGGCGCTTCTTATTTTGCTTTGTCGATCGATTGACACGCACACTAATGCTTTGTATTCGTCAATATTTGCGTTTTCAACATTGCTATATCCGCAACAGCTTTGTTGAAGCGATTCACATTATCCTCTTAAAACTTTTTTAAGCATCGAGCCTGAATCTCTCGCAACAAAATATCGTCAGTTACAGAAGTAGATATAAGAACTTCTAGTTCAAAAAAGCGATTTCGTTACAATAGTCTTGACGCCTAACTCGCATTATTAATGCTAGAGGTATATATAGTTGCAGAATGGATTGATTCGACGCATATATTTGATGGTAAAAATTTCATACTTGCCATCAGGTCTCGATATCTTTCCCGTACAAAACTTAATGCTGTGCGATCAAAGTAAGCGGGCACGAAGTTGAATCTTATTAATGCATTCGCAGCTGTTGTCCTGAATTTGATGTCGAGGTACGATATTTTCGTAAGATGCGAGCAATAACAGCAGCGATGAAGGTTTCATTTTCCTAAGACTTATTTTCCTCTTACCTTTTTGGTGAAAGATTACCTGCCAGTCGCACAAAGTTTATTGTCAGGGGCAGCTGTACATTACATTACAGAAGATGCAGAAAGATATGATTTGCGCAACAAAGCGAATTCTCAATAGTTCAAGCATCATAATGGCAATTTGACACATGATTGAAACTAAAACACACTAAGCACGTAAAAAAGCTTTAAGAGCTGAGATTTCTCAAACAGGATGTCCAATTCTCGTCAAGACCGCGTAAGACTTGTATGAATACGCGCACGTATCATTTACAGAATGGTCACAAGGTTTTCGTTCAGACAGAAACAACAATATTATCCTAACCTTATAATAGATGAATTAAAGATACGAGGAGACCGAACATTACGCTGGAAAAGAAGAAAGTTGATTACAGCATAGCATGAAACGCAGCAAAAAATACGCACGAACATATTCTGATTCCATATATGTCAGTGCAATAATACTACGAGTTAAGGAGCAAGGAATATTTCGCTATTGAATACATTCCCCTCTGCAAATCGCTGCCTTGTATGGCTTCACGGCACAAAACTAAGCATACTCGATGCATGTATATGAAGGCTGCCTTCTCGTAGCTTCGCAAACACAATGAGGGGCTACTGGGTTTCGATAAGTCTCATGAATACGTAAGATTGATAAATTAATTAGGTACAAGACTATTCTGACGTAATTCCACGCCTTACAGGCAGGGGCACAGCCTCGTGTAAGTAAAACTTGTGCCACTCCTAACGCATGTAATTATTGCGCTCAAGAATATAGAAAAGAGTTAGCCAATGGCAACGTGCTATTTGGTGAGAAATCACATCCACACGTTTCATTGCAAAACACCATTAACGTGGACCAAGCAGAAAGTTGGGAACCTCGAGCATCATGTGGATTTCAGCGTTATTGGCTCGATTTCGTATACTGTCGTGGCTTGTCATTGTCATAGTACACCATAGCGTTACTCCATCCCGACACTGCGTATGGTTAGCCGTGAATAGTCTTCTTGACCAAAAATATGAAATATACCATAATCTCGCTCATCGGTTTTTCAGAAACAAGAGCGCTATTGTGGTTTTCTGAAAGTCAACACGGTTTTGGTCAATGGACTTACAAGCAACTCCAAGGCGATGAGTATACTGAACAAAATACACTGAATCCAATCGTGTGCGAGACATTTGCCGACATCAATTTAGAATATTATGTGATGCCAGAAGATCTTTATTTATATACTAAAAACCTTAAGTCGGTTGAGGCACTCGCGGAAAAATCAGTAAGCCAAATAATGTCTAATCCTGTGTGATGGGAGCCTCTTTGAATGTGATCTATAAGCGTTTGCAAGCTAATAGAACGTCTTTCATTTTATCCACCTTGAGTGCAAATGGCTCTTTCTATGTGGTATATATGACCAACCGTGCACTGGATTCACGATATTAAAAAAATCAGATCAGCGAGGTGGCCTTAGAAAAGTGTAAGAACCATGGTAAGCTCCCAATTCCTATGGTAACAGATATGCGGCTATTTTCCCATATGAATGAGTATAGGCTGAACCATACACAAACCAGTAACCCCAGACCAATAAGATGCTTCCTACTTGCCGCAATTCACATGGATCTGTACCTATTACGGTCGCATTTAGAGGTGATCGCCTACACATCAGACGGAAGAATGCTCGCTGTCACGAAAGATTCATACAGATTCTTAAAAATCTAAATTGGTACGACGTCGCTGAGATGGTTCCAGAGTCTGTATGTGAAGCTGCTTTGCTACTGTGGAGGAGGATGGCAAGGGTCCAAATCGTCAAATTCTGTATCACGCGGATAGTTGCCATCGTGTGGCACCCAAAAGTAGATACACTTGTCGCCGGTGTATAGCGTCCACCGTACCAGGCATGTTCATTTACAAAACCAGTGGGCCCTTTGGAAATAGCGACTATGTTTGCTCCATAAAAGATGACTTCTCATCAAATTTATCATCTTGCGCTAAGACCTGTACGTTGGGACTGAGCGGTGACCAAATGTTGAACGGGAAAAACATACCTTTCATAAGTTATCCAAAGTATTTATCAAAGGAATCGTTTGATAATTGCATAGATTTCAAACAGGAATGGGGATTTTGGCAAAAAATGTCTCGCAGACTACTGTCATAAAATCGAGCGAGTGGTGAAGCATATTTCCCTATGAATCCGAAAGATAAGAGGAAGGCACAAGCAGAAAATGATTGTGATGAATGTGAAGATTCGCGTATTTAAAGCTAATGGATGGCCAGCAAAAAGAAGCAATGTGGATCATGCAAATCCGACTATGACTTACTTTTGCATGCGGGGCTGTAGAGACTGATGTCACGAAGTTTTAAGAGCTTACTATGTTGAAGCAGGAGGCTCATACTTTGGGATAAAGTAGTTAAAGTTGCTCGATCGTAAAAAATATTAGTACAAAATGACTATTATTTTGAGTATTGTCGATACCGAAGCTACTGGACGCCACATCAAAGAATAATATAATCAAATTACCTCGAAAAATCTGATCAGATGTTTTGTAATACAAAATTTTGGCACGATAGCAGCCAAGCATGCAATCAGCGACCTGTTTAGATGAGCGTCATATATTACTTGATTCGAGAGTTGCGCTTTTACAGGATTTCATTAGTGCAACACAGCTAAGAGTACGACCTTGATCTTAATAACACGCTGCACCTGAGATAGAAACATACTGCATATACTAGACCAGATATTAACTGACTCGCTTCAAGCCTTTGCTAGGTTTCGAGCATACACTTTACTCGACAAGATTTAAGGATCCAGTAAGAAATACCGATAGCAAAGTGCCCCAACATCACAAACTAAAGTGCCTACCTTTCAACGGCGATAAAAGGTGGTTTAATGCTTTACTATATGCTCCTTGCGCTGTTACGGGATCTGAACGAATAAACGTCGGTCATGTAAGCGTTAGAGTGTTAGAATCTTACACCGTGGTCCTATAGTTATCTCGATACTACATCTCCTTCATGTCGTAATATTTGACGAACGATACCAAAACTATCGAGGGATCATTCCGTGCTTTAACAAACAACAGTACATAGACCACGAGGTGCTCAAAGTGATTGCCTCTATCTGGCGAAAAACAAGAAAGTATTTTGACCAGATCTTTCAATTCTTTGCTAATGAGCATGACTGTCGGCTGCATCTGGCTATTCGAGCATGTTGAGAAATGTTAGAGACACTGAAGGAACCTTCAAAAGATCTCCAGTATCAATACTTCAAGAGAAAAACATGCATTTGCCTGTTATTTTCGGACACGGCTCGTGATACCATGGGAACTCATATGCGTGAGATGGGCTCATTGCTCAAGATGCATAACGCGATTGTCTCCTGCAGAGTTTCCACGGAGCGAACTTAAAAAGGTTTGTATAAGCATTGCACAATGCCAAGATCACCTTCATACGTTTTTGCTTCGTCAGAAGCCAATGGCTGATTACAGAGGTGCGGGGCTCGCTTTTATATCGTCAGGAAGTGCATTTATTTGAAAAGAGCTCTTTGTATTGCTTCAAAGACAAGCCGGATGAACACCTTCGTTGGCTTTGTGTGCTTCAGAAGATGTTTCCAGAGCGTGCTCAAGCGTATTTCAGACGAGAGGTGTGTATAAAGGGCAGGGACGTAATCAGCTCAACCTGATGTTTGGATTATGTGGTGCAGAGCCGGTAAAATGTCATGGCACAACCTAAGAAACCGCTCGCAATGTTGCTATGTGTACTGAATCTAGGAGCTGTCACTATAGTAAGATTTTATGCACGAATGCTAATGTAAATCTCATATACTTTGTTTCTTTAGAGTTTATGGCAATAGGACAAGATCGTTCGTACGATTTTAAAAGAATTAACATTCCAAACTTGTAGCCTGGATCATGTGTGCGTTCTGTGAGCGAGATAGTTGAGGCTTTGCATGAAATTCCGTCAAAACTTCACGGTGTAAAACGCATTATTCTCGAACACGAGGTAACAAAGGACAAGAAATGTTCGCTGCGTTCGAATCGGTTCTTTACGTGTTTGCCAAAGTACAATACAATTATTCAGGAAAAATCTACTCCCCCACGATCGCGCTTGATTCCGTCAAGCAAGCGCTGTACAATGTGATAATGCGATGAAACAGTCACCGAGCAAACTGTTCTCGATCAAAAAAATTCATCATACTAAAATCGTTCCTAGCTCGAGACCACGGCCGAAACTTGTCGCCAGCTATCGCCCATGTCCTCGATAGTATATTGCAGCTCAATAGAGCACCCTCAACACATCAACAGTATCCGAAATTTACACGCGGAGGTCGTATAACATCATCCACTGTAGCAAATCAAAGAAACCACCAGCTTCGCGGAGGTGGTCATTATTTGCGGCAGCGATTGACTAGTTCGCAAGAAAATACAGAGCTATTGAAGAAATTAAGCAATGCACCATGGAAGCACAGCACTCGGCTATGGAATACTGAGGAGTATATTGATGCGCAAATCGAGTGTGAGTGGAACGAAAAAGAATAATCTGTTTCAAGCAATGCAAATTGTTAAAAATGCTGTCCCTTTTATCGGCACGCGCTATAGATTCTGGAAGATATCCAGACTTCTTGCAAATTTCGCACCTGATCAGCTAATGATACTCATTGATTTGCATCATGAACGCTCGTAATCGATCATCCATTTCGGTCTGTGCATGTACTTCGTCCTGCACATCCGCATCAAGTACGGCAAGCTCCACTTCAAAGGATCCAATCTTAATGCGTTCCGCTTTGGCTTGTTCTTCTGCTATTTTACATCATGATTCAAAAGCCTCGGCATCGCTTTTAGCAATGCTTGGATCACCGCGCATCTGAACTAGCGTCTCCGTCAGCAGCTGCACACCGGTCATTTTAGTCTGATTAATGTCGTCTGTACGATTCTGATGAAATTTGGGATGATGTATGCATTCTTTCGAGACGGCCCCAAATACCTCTATCTAACGCACAATAAGATTTTAACAAACATCTTCGATTACACATTATCAGCGCGTCATCACTTGGGGTGCTACCATCTTTGACCTAAAAAAATCCTGTGCCACCAGTAGTATCCGCTTTGTTTGTTCCTTTTTGAGCCTCAACAAATTGCTCTAGGTTCTCCCTAAATGAAAATTGCAGCTTTTGTAGCTGTGTTTATGAATTTGTACATTGGATCATCATGTTCTTTTGCGTGAAATCGTAATTCATCAGCTGCAGCCCTTGCTCCTTTATAAGAGACCTCATTTCTTTTCTTGATCTTGCACGAGACAATTGTTTCGAGTGCTCCGATAAACTAACATGTTGTTCCAATCGCCTCACCTTCTGCTTCAGTTCACTGATCTTCTTATGCTTTTTCTCTGCACGATCACGTAATGGCGCAATGAACGTCAGCTGATGTAGCTTTTGCTTTCCAAGCAATGAACACTTGACATCCTGCTCAGCTTCTTCTATTCTCGACGCTAGTATGCGTTTGAAGTTTATGATCACTGTTTCCAGCAACTGAATGGCGGAGACGACCGTTGAAGTGAGTTTCCGAATTCGCGACAGTTCTGTTTTTCTTTAGATAAAGCGTCTTCCTACTTCAACAAACAAATGCAGAAATTCAGACGGATGAGCTTTACGTATTCTATCTTACTCTAGGGCCTTTATATTATTTGCAAGGTACAAACACGATTGCGGACCAAGTATGCGACACAGCAAAGGATACGGACGATCACACAAATTTGGCTCACAGCGACCAGTACGCTCATACAGCGCTGGTAGATTACACATAGGACAGCAATATTTATACCCGTTGTTTTACAATATTTTGCTCTCTGCAAGATGCTGCTTCCCTAAATTTCGATTGCATAAGTATAGAGATAGAAACTAGCATTCCTTTTCATGGTAAGCGCGCATCTCGAATCCAAAACTCGATGTGTCTCACGCATACGTACATGTGAGATCCCACATGGTTACCACAAATCATTGTCAAAATTCCTCGCGTTCTTTCTAGAAGCCAAGTCGGTATCCAAGCAAATCAACGCTGATAAGAAACGCTTTTTACGAACAGTCAAAGAAGTGGAAAATTCATGATTATTCACATCTAGCGTTTCATACTTAATGCAAACGTAGGCATGATCTGCGATGTCATCATGCTCTAGAGCCGTATGTCACCGCACCACTCCGTATAACCCCCGTAAACGATGGTACCCGACGAAAAACAAGAATTCCATTGCGCTTGTCAATTCTGAAATAAGCATGCTGTACTTCCGGCAACATACTTCTTTGCAGAAATCTCTCACCTTGTAAGACTGCAAAGATTCATCGCCTTAAGATTTTGAGACCCAATGAGAACGCTGAACGCTTTTCTCTCTGCTTCAGACCACACCCAAAATTTCCGACTTAAGAAGCGATACACGCCAATACATACGCTGTTCTACTGAAATTTAATCGAGTCCATCATAATTATTACCGAAGTCAAATGTACTTCTGATCCATACAAAAATAGAACGCTCGCACATCGAGCGATAAGTAATCAAATGAGGCAATAACCACATTCAAATGCTCCTTAGGCTCCTCTCTGCTTTGTCTCTCTGTAAATGAAAGTCTTCTTTTCTCAATTCTCACAATAGTATACGAATAAAGTCCACATTTTTATTCATCGATTTTTCGAATCATTGCAAGTCTCTACCGTTCCGCATAAGGGTCCTCTATTCCAGCAACTTATTCTGACTGGATACAACGTTTTGTATCGAAAATAATTAAAAAAAATCCTTCCCATAAATTGCTGAATAACATGCAACAGGTACCGCCTCATACATTCTTTCCTTCCCTTCTTTCCCACACACCATTTTCATGGACAGAGTGTCCTCGATCCGGAATCCCAAGTTGAAAAAGGCGAAAATGCGCGGATGTCCTCGTTCGTTGGCGCGATTGCGATCGCTGATATGGTTAAAACGACGTTGGGACCCAAAGGAATGGATAAAATTCTTCAATCGATGGGCGGACCGGATAAAAGTATTTCCGTTACCAATGACGGGGCCACAATACTGCGCTCTGTATATGTCGATAATGCCGCCGCCAAAGTTCTTATTGATATTGCTCGGGTCCAGGACGATGAAGTGGGTGATGGGACCACAAGTGTCGCTGTTTTGTGTGGCGAATTGCTTCGTGAAGCTGAAAAATTAATTGATCAACGCATTCATCCACAGACAATTATTGAAGGCTGGCGTATTGCGCTCGCAACGGCTCTAAAAGCGTTGGAAGCTAATACGTTTGATCATTCGAAGGACTCTGAACAATTTCGAAAAGATTTGGTAAATATTGCAAAAACGACGCTCAGTTCCAAGCTATTAACGCATGAAAAGGACCAATTCGGTAATAGTTTGAGCAATTCCTTTAAGTGTCATGTGCTAATTCACTTTTATCCGATGGATAGCGGAACTGGCGGTGAATGCTGTGCTGCGATTGCATGACTCGGATAACTTGGACCATATTCAAATCATCAAGAAAGCTGGTGCTTCATTAAAAGATTCTTTTTTGGAAGACGGGTTTCTGTTGGATAAGCGCATCGGTGTTGGTCAGCCCAAACGTATTGAAAACGCCAAAATATTGATCGCCAATACGGGAATGGATACGGATAAGATTAAAATTTATGGCGCTCGAGTCAAAGTCGACTCGATGAACAAAGTTTCTGCCATTGAAAACGCCGAACGACAGCGTATGAAGAAAAAATGTGAAAATATTGCAAATTTCGGCATCAATTGTTTTATTAATCGACAATTAATTTACAATTATCCTGAACAAATTTTTACGGAGAAGGGTATTATGGCTATCGAACATGCGGATTTTGACGGTCTTGAAAGATTGGCAGCCGTTTTGGGTGGAGAGATCGCATCGACATTCACGCATCGAGCAAGTGGCCCTTGGAGAATGTGCGCTTATTGATGAGATTATGATTGGTGAAGACCGACTGATCCGATTCTCTGGTGTGAAATCCGGTCAAGCGTGCACGATCGTGTTGCGAGGAGCAAACACACACATTCTCGACGAGGCAGAGCGATCGTTACATGACGCGCTCGCTGTCCTTACCCAAACGGTCAAGCACCCGAAAACCATTCTTGGCGGCGGATGTACAGAAATTCTTATGTCTCAAGCAATCGATCAGAAAGCACTTGAAATTCCTGGAAAGAAATGTTTGGCTATGGAATCTTTCGCCCGTGCCTTGCGTACGCTTCCTTCGATTCTCGCAGATAACGGCGGCTTTGATAGCGCTGAACTCGTCACAAACCTTCGTGCAGCCCACCATAGTGGAAATTCTAAAGCCGGGCTTGATCTCACGAACGGAACGATCGGTGATATGCAGCAACTTGGAATTTATGAAGCGTTCAAAAGCAAGAAACAAGTCCTACTATCCGCAGCGGAAGCGGCTGAAATGATTCTTCGTGTTGATGACATTATCAAATGCGCCCCGCGAAAACGTACAAGAAACTGAGATTTTGTAGGACGCTAACCTTGAATGATCACGTGAAATTAGCTATTTTCTAAATGTTTTAAAGCAGTCCCATTCTCAACAAAGCCTGAACAGAGCAGTGCTTGTAATGGCAGTGCCTATGCAATTGGAAATGCAGCGCAAAATATGGAAATTATATCGTGAACATTGGCTTTGTATGTGAGTAACTCCTTCGTCTTCTCATCAGAAATGGTAGCTGTCCGTAACGATCTGTACAGTTGTTACTGTGCACATTTGTAACTTGCTCTGCGGGCTTTCTTGCTTTGCTTCGGCTTTTGCCTTTAAGAAATATTATTTCCTATTTCTCCAGCATTGGATGATCTATTTCAAGCCAAAAGCGCCAAACTCGACTTTCTCGCTCAACTCGGTCCATGCCGAGATCAAGGACGCCCATAGGGTAAGCCATCACACCGACTACGTGATCCAAGTGTATAGCTCAAATTTGGGCACGAAACAAATAGTTTATCGCCGTTTCACATCGTTTCTTCAGCTCCACAATCTCGCTGTTTGTCATATTCAGAATAATGAAGCATGTTGCGGGGGAATGCATTGTTTGCTGACTCCTTTTCTACAGGAGTTATTTTTATCGACAGAATTTCATAAAGCGGTGGGGATCTTTGGAAAAAATTCTCCTATTATTATTCGCAGACGAATTCGAATCCTTAATAAGTTTCTTCTTCGTTTGAAGAATGCGCTGAGTCTGGTACCAGGTGTAGTGCTGAATAGGTGTGAGAGCAATAATTGTCGACTAGCGACATTGCTGAGGAGCTTTTATGGACACGTTGAGATTAGAGCGCCGATCAAGAGCTCTCATTAATCATATATATGTTTCTTATTCATTGTGGTCAGTAGCGTTGTAGCGTTGTAGCGTTTACGATTATCATAGGTCTTTATTTACAATAAGGCAATGAGACAATGAGACTTTCTGTGTTAAATGCTCTATTTTTATATTCTTTTGTACTTCCTTTTCGAGTCCTTTTTTTTCGAAAAGTCGTCGTCGTTTGTATGTTAAATGCATCGCATGCGATATGGGAGAGGCGTGTGATTTCTCCAGCAGTCTCACGAGATGTTATACGGCTTCATGGTTCCTGATATGGGACCAGATAAAGCTTTGGCTGCTGGTACAGATGCTCGTTCTGGTTGGGACGTTTTTGTATGAGTGGTCTAATGTTTCGAGCAACAAACTTATAATGACTACACGAAGGTCGCTGAAGATGGTTTGTCCCACTTTTCTGGTGAGAATCTTGTGATTTTCGCAGATTTAATACTGAGCCGTGATTGCAGCTTAATTTAATGCAGCTAGTCACGAGCACGTATGTCTGTATTGCCTGGAGTACGTTGGTTTCGACAAAATGATAGCTTAATGTTGCTGATATATCTTTCAATACAGTCGCTCGTGGTGGATATCTGGCTGTAGATGTGCCAACTTGGTCTATTGAGTCCGCACTGTTGATCATGGAATCAATAGCGTATGGCATTCGATGGTTCATTGCGTCTCATAAGACGAGGTTTGTATGCCGTCTCGTGAATTTGCTTGATTTGCTTTCAATCGTTTCTCATTTTGCGATATCATTTCAAGTTGTTTATGAGAATGGAAGTTTCAAAAGGTCATGGTTAGATTTCGGTTTTTTCCGGTCGTATCTTCTTTACAAAATCGTTTCTGATTTGTTTGCGAACTTCAAGCACAAAACATTTGGCGTTCAGCTAAGTTTTGTGGTCTTCAAGCTCTGCTGCATTGTATTTCTCTCTTCTTCAATGCTTTTTTCGTTGGAGCGACTGGGAGACATTCCTGGGGATCATAGCTATTTACTGCACGTATATGAGTGCTACAGTGAAGACAATTCCGAATCTTATCTCAGTTCAAGCAGATTTGGAAAAGAAGGATTCAAAGATTGCTCAGAAACATGGAGCCTTTTCTCCAGCGTTTACTTTATGTTTGCCACGCTTTCGACTGTTGGATATGGAGATTTCAGTCCTAAGACAGTCTTAGGAGAAGTATTTGTGTGTATCATCATCGTTGTGGGTATATATATATTTGCCAACGCATCAGGGGCAATTACTAAAGTATTTGAGGACACACGCAATATGAGAACTCGGTATAGCCGAGCACGGTCTCCTGCACATATTATCGTCACTGGAAACCCGTCCTTAGTTCAGGTGACCGATTTTATACGAGAATTTTATCACTCGGATCATGAACTTTCTAGCGATCATAAGGCATATCATTCGGACGAAAGCTCGAAAGAGAACAAGAGCTATTGTGGATATGGTACAATTCGGCATCTATTATCGAAATTTCAATTCTTTCTTAAGAAATCCGCACAAAGTACACGCAAAATTGATATTGTAATCCTTTCACAATTTGACGATCGACCGGATTCGAATATTTCGAGCTCTCATTGTATAACGACAGCCCAACTACGAAAATTTATTGGTGAGAATGCCTTTTATCGTCGGCATGTCATATTTCTGCATGGATCACCGCTCATAGCCGAAGATTTATCTCGTGCCAGCTTTTTGAAAGCTGTGGTGTATTTTTCCTTCCCAACAAATTTTGTATTGATCCGAATAAAGAAGACGCGGCAACGCTGGTACGCGTTCTTTCTGTGACGCAACAAATGTTTCAAAAGCAACAAACGGATCTAAAACTGTACGCGATATTGCTAAATTCAGAAAATAAGAAATTACTACAGCTCTGTGGAATACCCAACGAACGACTTATATGTGCGGATGAGATCCGTGCTAGGCTTCTAGCACTCGGATGCCAGTGCCCTGCAGTTTCGACGCTTTTATCCAATCTTTTGACGAGTCAAAAGAACGATTTTCCCACGGAAATCCTAAATCAGGCAAAATATAAACGCCAAACAACGTGGATACATGAATACCTCGAAGGAGCAGCCAAAGAAGTTTATAGCTGTAATTTGGCGATACGATTTGCAGGTATGCGATTTTTTGAGGTGGCTCAGACCATCTTCCAGGAATCAGACGGAAATGTTTTACTACTAGCGATTGAGACGAGTGATATCTATTTGTGTCCAGGAAATTGGCTTCGCCTACCTGCTCAATGCAAATGTTTTATGATCGCGGACAGCATGAATGCAATAGTGGAGTTTCAAGCCCCGCTAACTTTGAAAGACGATAAGCCACAATCAAATCGTCGCGAGCTACCGCAAAAAAATCACAAATACATTGTCAGTGATGCAATTCGAGAAAGACTTATCGAACGAGCCAAACGTGCTCAGCACATCGTCGAACGACGGATTCCAATGCACATACGTACGTTATTGCAAGAAAACGATGATAAACGAACTTTATCGCCCCCAACGGCACATGTCATTGAGAATGGTGGACATATTATCGTTTGCAATCTTTTCAGAAAGCAGAATAAATTCAATTTCAACAAGCATTTGGAAAAATTTTGGTTGCGCTGCGA
The DNA here is from genome assembly GCA_029582165.1 of Portulaca oleracea. Classification (NCBI taxonomy): domain Eukaryota; kingdom Viridiplantae; phylum Streptophyta; class Magnoliopsida; order Caryophyllales; family Portulacaceae; genus Portulaca; species Portulaca oleracea. Next base: position 80,528 of record JARFYH010000037.1, read on the forward strand.
GCTGTTGCCGTTTATCCCATAGCTCCGATTGTTATTGTCGATCCATCTAAGCTGGATATTATTGCGAGCCTTCCCTCCCAACAGATTAATTGCGTCTATCAAGTCCGAGGATACCATCAACATAGTTCCATACTAGAGGCAGCAGGTATCGCGAAAGCTTCCACCATCATTATATTGGGCCAGCGCAATGTAAGGAACGAGTTCGACGATCTTAACGCTGTCATGAGCGCAATATCCATTGAAAATGCGATAAAGTGGAGAAATCCAACAATATTGGAATTGTGGGATATCGATAATCCCTATCACTTGGACACAATTGTGAAACACCAAAAAAATCAGACGCGACAAGAAACGTATGTGTCCGAGCGCATGACAAGGAAAACCGTCAGTCAAGAAAGAGAATTTCAATTGAATTACATACAGCGAAATGGAATACTGTCAAACTTTTCTTATATCAAATTGTAAATTTTATTGGGTTCCAAAAATCCGAAAGCGAATAATGGAGCTCGAAATTGGATTTTATCGAAACTTTTCGAAAAATATAAAAATATAGAATCAACGAATGATACGTTCTGAAATATTCATGGAACAAAACGTCGAACGGATGGTATTCTAGTCCATGAGCGGTATATGAGCGGGAAGTTGTATCCATCGGATATGGCGGATACATTATTGATTCAGTCTTTCTACAACTCTTCTATGATTCGATTGTACGAGGCAATATTGAGCAATACCAATCAATTTGCATTATACGGCATACCAAAACATTTACAATCGCAGAACGGAGTTATGTATTATCGTGTCTTCGAATATTACGCTCGTAACGCGGCACAAGGTCTGTTATTAGGAATTCTTCGAGCGGAAGGAGGAAATAGTGGCGCTCACCACTCCTATGTTTACACATGTCCTAGCAGTAATACATTTGTATATCCACAAGATCGGCTTTTTGTGCTTATGAACTTCCGCTCTATTGATTTTGCTGTACAAAAATTGCAGCAACGGTATCGAAAATGGCGGAAATGATAGACTATTGTAACAATTCAGTTCAGAGACAGTTTGTAAAATCAAATTGCTGCATTTATCGTGACAATTAATAGCCCCTCCTGTTGATCTAATTTATTGCTGTTATTGCATAATTGCTACGAATATATTTGCATACATCAGAATAATGCAAGTTTTCTCTGTAATATTTGATCTAACCTTCATTACTAACCGCCGCTGTATTTCTGTGTCTCATAATAGCGGAGACAATTTTTAATAATTTATTCTCGTCTTACTAATTCCCAACAAATTGTCAGCAATATATCGATTCTTTCGAATGCAAAATAAATCGAATCGAAATCCAAAAATATTGTATCATTCAATCGAAGTTTTATGAAATTGCTTCTTCTGCAACATGATTTGCTAAATTTCGAAATATTCGACTATCAGTTTTGCAATATATGAAGTTTGAGATAAAATTATAAGTATTTTTGCTATTATAAAACATTACTACAATTGGATCACTGAAAAATCAAATCGATAAAATTGAGAGCAAATGTCATTCGTATGTGATTGATATCATTTGAATAGTTGTCATATGCCCAAAGTTTAGACAAAATGAAATTTAACTTCGAGTGAAAAACTTCCAATGTACAATTGCCAAATATTTTTGTCGCAGTAATTATCATTCATGTGATACATAAGTTCGAATAATATCGAAATAGTAAATTTCACGTATGTTACTGTTCTTGCATATTCATTTTTAGACGATGCAATATTTAAGATTGTAACAGCAATATGGCCATAACCGGTAGAGCACTGTTCACGATTCATTGTCAGATACACGGATAGAATCTGAGGAATACAATTATCTCATCCTTAACACGCTAAGAAATTGCAATATCTCATATCATTCGCATATCAATCAAGTGATTGAAGCTTTGTGAAAATTGACCAAGTATTGCAATTCAAAGCAATATTGCACACAATTATAATGTGCTACATCCATCAATTGCTATATTCCATTCAATTTTCTGCCATTCGTAAATTATTTGCATTGTTTTGACAATAATCTTGCAACAAATTAATCAAGCGCGAATTGCATACACTTATGCCGCATCACACCAAATTATTGCAATTTTGCACACAATTATTTATGTCATTCATCAATTACTTGTCAGCTTTATACATAATTATGCAACAAATAAATGAATTGCAATATTGCACACGGTCACCATGACACTCAGACATTGAGGTGAGAATGACTTTTATAAAAGACGGACGCCGTCAAAGGATATCAAGAGAATATATTGATAATATCAATGGAAAGTAACGAATTAGCATTCTCAAAACCGCATAATATTTCTTCCATCCAATTGCAGCTCCAAATTTAGCTGTACGTCACACTAACATCATTCTCATTCGACACGAACACCACTTAAACTACTTAACAAGCACAGCGAAAGTAGAATTATGCAGTAATCGTTGCAATTTTAACCTATACACTCCTCTATCTCCTAGTACTTACCAATATTGAAAGTATTATCTCACTTCCCATTTAATTGAAATCGTTTCTTCTCCGTTCATCTCTGCTTTCTCGACCTCCTCCACACTCACTCTGCAGCACAACGGAACCCATCCATATTCAAAATGGAAAAATGCTAACGCAGCAACAATCACTCCCAAGACAACATCCACTGTGTAGTGTTTTCTTCCCGCTACACATAACGTAGCCAATCCTATCAGATACATCCCTCCCATTACCCACCGTACCGTCCGATACCGCGGACAATACCGGTCTAATACCCGTAGATATAGTAGTACCGCCGTAGTTGAAAATGCCATATGACCGGAAAAGATAAGATCTCCACATGATCGGTAGCTACCGTACATCGGTCCAATAAATGTCACAATATCAATCCAGTTTTGTGGGGAACGGTACTCTGGTCCCATGCGACAGTGGTACGCGGGACCAGGAAGTGATGTGAGAGGTACGGTGAACATTCGGATAAAGTACGAAATCGTGGCGACGCGAAAGAAACATGAAAGAACGCGCGCTCGTGTCTCTCGAGTAAGTAATGCACTATGTAATAGAAATATGATCGGCATGATAGCAGTCAACAAATCACTCAGTGGGCGCCAAAGCGAATTGATCGATTGTTCGGTACCATAACGAATCCAAGGTCGTACAGTGGTGAGAGTGATGGTATGTGGAAATAAAATGCAATATTGGCCGAGAACGTCATACAGAGTGATGTTCCCACAAAGACTTCTATGTGGTCAGCGACAGTTATCTGCGATTCGTCCAAATATTTACGGACGAATTGGCGGAAATGAACAAAAGTGATGGTCGCTATAGCCCATATTGTAAAGTAAGGTACACTCTCTTGGAACGACTTTTGAATAACGTGTCGGAAAAAGAAGACCCAATCACATACGGCTAATATTTGAATAAATATTGTAATGATAATGAATAGTGAGAAACGGAGCACTTCGTCCCATTTCAGTGCGGTACGGTACGATAGTTTTGAGAGACAGGGAAGGATGAAATTGTGTGGGTTTGATATTGGATTTTGTACAGGAAGGGATGACACGTGACCAGATAATTTCCGTTTGGGATGTGTGACGCTTAGTGGGAGCATGTGAGTGATGTACGCTGACATTGAGAAGTGAGTGAATATAGTTGAGCGACGTGTGAAGGAGGGTAGGGAGAATATGATTGGATTACTAGTGTGCTGGGCAGTGTGAAGTAAGGTATATGATTGGTGGATGCTGGTAGATGTGGTGAGCACTGGTGGTTCTGATTGGAGGAACAAGCTTCGTATAGGGTCGAGGTTTGCGGCAGGGATACTGGGTGAGAATAAGGTAATCTTGGCTTTTATTGGCCGTAACTGGACAGGCGAAAGATAAGAAAGAGCTTGTGTATCTTAGGATAACGGGTAACGATTGCGTAATCGTTGGTTTTATTGTAGGATATTGGGTGAGGACGACGTAAGCAATCTTTTTGGGCAATATTTTTAGGGATGAAATACAACAAAAGTACGATTGAGTGAAAATTATATTACTGAACGTCAGATAAGACTTGACTCTCTGCTCCAAGCTCAACTTTGATTTGCTTAAATCCGACCGTATCCAATATACAAGGTCCCATTCATGATTTGTGACTAATTCAAACCAATTAATGAACAGAATCGAGATCTTAGTACGCAGTACATGCATTCTCTATGCATTTCTAATCATATCTCTCATATATTACATACGCTCATACACAATTGGTACGTTTTCCTTTCACATATGACAAACACTCACATTCCGCAGACATCATCATGCTCATTACAGTGTACATCATCGCCTTTACCTGTCCCTGGTACTTTAAACCTAATACCCTTATAAGATGATATACTTGATAAAATGATCACTCTAGTCTCCACGCAGTGCTTCGGTAAGAGAACCGTAGCAGAGGCCTATATATGATAAATTGTATGGATAGCGCCTTTCGCCGTGTGCGTGTAATCAAAGCAGTAAAGCCTCAGAATAAACATACGTATAAACTTACAAAGGTCCCTGTGTACCATGCACAGACCACTTTCCGCACACAAGCGGAGATTTTACAACAACAGCGCGAAAAAGTCAAGCAAATTCAATCAAGTAACGCAAAAAATCACCTCTAACTCCAAACCACCATCACTAAACCGTCAGGCAGACGCTACTGCGTACCTTGGAACCAATCTATGAATTTGTATACGTAGACTAAAATCAAGACATTTATTAGCTCTAAACGCACCCTATTAATAAATACACTCGAGATGACAACACTCTGCTTCGATATAGTAACTTTTTGCGTAAAGACCTCTCAATAAGAAGCTCTCTTACAGAAAGTGGTTTGATACAATACCGAGGAATAAGAAGACTTTAATAAAAGCCTTCAAAAACGCGTAAGCGAGCGCTCTCATCCTTCAATTCTGTCCAATGAGAAGCTTTTGTTTCAGGAGTGATCGTATATTCCTTCCAAAGCTTCTCCGGGTCCTTCTCTCGCTGCGGAAGATCGTGACATTTGGGTACAGTACTTATGATACCAGTTTTCTTGCGCGTGTCATCGACGGAGAGCTTTAGTAGGGCTTCGATAGTTTCCTGCATGTTGGGTAGGGGCAGCGGTGTAATGCTGTGAGAATTCATTTCACTGTTAGTGTTTATATCCTGTGTAGTTGCATAATTTCCGTCATCATTAACATCCGCAACGTCCTTCTGATCATTCGTGACTCTAATACACTTCACGTTGACATACTGACTTCCGAAAGTGATACCCTCTATATCCTTAGAGCTCTCAATGTCCACATAACCCGAAACAGCCTTATTTTCAATCAATGAAATTCGTTTAATTTCTGAAAATGGCTCCATGAAATGCTTGCTCATTGGCTCACTTTTACTTCGCTCAAGCGTGACAGAATGGATATTTTTCTCCTCATGGATAAACCGACAACGAGTACCGTAGGGGCAGTGACCCGATCCCCAATACGACTTGCACTTTGTGGTCTTGTACTTAGGATGTCTTACTTGTCTTAGTTCAATAATACCGTGCGCAAACTGACATTTTGCTAGAAATAACCGTTAAATTTATATAACATGATGTTTTGTGGAACGCACCTCCGTAGCGACACTCGCCGAATTCAGTGTACCGTTTACACAGTTCGGTCTTGTACAAAGACGATTTGGTACATTTACTCTCGACTAAGTACGAGGCGTTGCTGCACGATATTTCTCGGTCGACGGGTACGATAACGTGATCAGACGAAGTGTACGCATAGGAATTATAGTTGAAGAATGATTGTACGTCGTAGTCGGTGGGGTTTTCGTCAAGAAAGAAGGCAGATTTGGCGTGACTCTCTGTTTGCATGGCGTTCATGAGCATGGCCATAATATTAATTTTGTGAGTGAGATAAATAAGCGAGAAGAATAAGGTTTGGGAGGACGACTGTTGGGAAGCGTGCAAATTTTCTTGTGATGTGGGTAAAATATTTCAGAGTGATGGTAAGAATGCAGTGAGTGGGGTTACGGCTTTGAAAGAAAGTACGGAAGATCTCAACAAAAAGTCGCTGTGAGAAAAGAGTAGGGGTAGGGGCACTCTATTCTCCCAATCAAAGTTTTTACGCTCGAGGTTAGGAGTGATGGGCCTCAGGCGAGACTGTCAAATCCTGCTTAAATGATGGGTACGGATCGTATAGGCGATTATTTGCTAGCGAGGAACGGGCTGGGTTGATTGGTAGCGCTAATCTGAAAACCTAACAGAGAGCGAGAGATGTATAGTAGCATACGGATGATAGAAGTGGCTGTATATATATATAATATATAGTGAATACTTACACAATGTTAATGGAGTGTACACAAAGTATACTTTTAAACGCATACTGTATACCTATGGGAGGCATGTATGCTACCTGTATAAAACCGTGCTGTGTATAGCATCATGGCTTTCTTTGTCTTCTAGATTTGCTCGGCATCAACCTAGAAGTCTGCGATAAGTTCACCCCGTTGAATACATACTACGTGTATTCCAACTATTACTATATTACTCGTGCTTTAAATGTGAATTGACTGTAGAGCATTCCGTGTCATGATAACTGTCGGGTATAACGACTCTATCGAGCTTTTCATGTAGCCAGAACAACTACACAGAGTTGCTATAACATGCTCCGCCCACTATTCTGAGTATACCTAAAGCTGGAAGTGTTGCGGAGAGCTCACTGCAGACATAGTATACCAACTGTTTATAAACTACGTAGACTATGTTCTACGTGCTCATTATACGTAAGTGAAGTCAGGAAGTTGTATACTATCCATAGAGCTGTCAGCCTTAAAATAAGCTTTGTGCCGATTCGAGTCCCAACAGCAGAGAGCTTTTAACAATACTGATCCCACAATAAATGTGTTTCCCACGCTACAGTCCCACCACATAACCAAGCATAGACGCAGCAAAGCAAAGTGAAGGCAGCATGATAGCACGCCATGTATGCCAGCTTTTATTACACCTTCGCCTCGCCAAACACGGCACCGTAGCTCGAGAACGCGTGCCCTTTCCGCCTGCCAAGACGGTACCATTTCTCCGATGCAGCGGTACCATAGCACTTTCTCCCCTACCCCTCTTTTTTCCCCATACGCAGCACGTGAGCATTCCCGCAGCTATCACGAGCCCTACCGTAACCACACACAAAACGTACCCCACCGCTCTCGCTCCATACATTTCTCCACTGTAATTCCCCATAAACATACCCATCAATACTGGTACAAACATTTCCCCTAGCCCTGCACTGAATGCGATGAGAGGGAAAGCGCGTGACAACAAACACTCTGGCACCACAGAGCGTACCCTCTCAACACAAAGGATACACAACGGTGCGAGCGTAACCCCGAAGACAGCGAGTGCCAGAACAAGACCCCATAACCCTAAGCTGCGCGAATTTAAGCAAAGCGCACTAATCATGCACGCAATCGAACAATACATTAAGTGCGCAGACTGCACTTTATGAGCACGATAGCATATCACATAACATTGGGAAATCCACATCGAAATTTCAGAACACGGTACATAGTACCGTGCAGCTTTCATTCAGTGTGAGTATGGATGAGTGATGGTCAAGAGTAACCGCGAGAAACTCATACAAAATGCAGCAATTCCACTCTGAGCACCGAAGAAGATACTGACAATGATTGTCATGATCAGAATGATAATATTGTCTTGAGAGTTGTACGTGTCGTTGCTGCTGTGTTTCTGTATAATTGCCTGTTCGATTCCCAGAACGCCACCGATGCGTGTATCCATCACAATCGGAAATAAGCGAGTATGTACAGTGCCATTTTCTACTAGGGACAAGTACCGTTGGTATCACCAAAGCTATGGAGAGAACCTGAAATGCCCAGTAAAGTTCGATTGAAAAGAAGAAACAGAGACTGACTACTGGCGAGCCGAGGACAACGCCGAAACCGAATGCGATGTTCAACGATGTAATTTGTCGAAAGGCGCAATCACTTTCCTCTGTCATGCCTACGACACACGAGTACACACTAGATTAAGCGTCTATTAATATGCGCATACTAAATTAAAATAAAAGTCTTGCCATGTGTTGAGAATATTGGTAAGGAAGCCTTTGACCGCAAATAAAAGACTTACAGCAACGATTCCGTACTTAGTAGAAATATACGGTACGCTTCCAAGCCAGATTGCGCTTAACAGGGTTAGCACCGCTGTTAGTTGTTGTAGACTACCCGTTTTCACCGGTTTTTTGAGAAGTGTTGGGCTGAGAAAGTGTGTGAGCAGGAATGACGCACTTTGGGACGCAAAAGATGGGCCCGTAAGAAGCAATTGGAAGTGAAATACCAGTCTGTTGCGACGCATTCACTGAGAAGTACCCTAATGATGGTCCGATCAGACTGAAAAAGGCGCCTTGGACTGCGTATATGAGCTGAAAAGCGAGGAACGGCAGCGGTGTATGATACTCTCTTTCGAGCATGAGAACTGAGAGTAAAAGTCACTAGAATTTCGGAATTTGGAATGCTATAGAAGGTAGTAGGTGGAAGATTAGGTTTCGGTGTATTAGGGCTCAGCGTACGCTGTGCATCGGTAAGAAGGGTTAGGACACTGAGTGCATTTTGAAATCCTAAAGTGGTTCGGTATCGGTATTGTGAGGTAGCGTTCAAACCAGTACAGCACCTTGGAGTTAGGTATACCGCATACCGTTTTGGCGTACCGGTTTCACTCTGTCGTGTACCGTTCATGCAACAGAGTATGGATGCACCAGCGGATTGCCTATCGTACTTTACTACATAACGTACGATACTCGGTATTAATGTCGTCTGTTTAGGTGTAAGGTTGTTGGAAGTGGGACACTTTTTTGTTTGTCGGGGTACTTCTGTCGCGAGGTATAATAAATTCTTCGAGATAGGTATTCTGAATGCGTGCTACCATAGAGCATGCACGCCGTAAAAAAAGGTGGATTGCGCCATGCTCACTGGCTGAAAATATGCAGTGGAGTGCTTGGATTGGCCGGCTTGGTGCGATTAAAGCCAATAGAAACATTTCAACAGGTGATGTTGGTAGAGGGTAGGTAGAGGAGGATAATTCAAAAGGATTATAATCAAATCTGCGTTTGAGAAACGGTACTATTACAATAATAGCAATGTCTCACAGAATAACTAGAAACCCCACCCGACTGGGCCATGAAAACGTTTCCCTGTCCCTTCAGGAGTAGTAACCCAAACTTCAACTTCAGCTTCAACTTTAACGTAATAGGTTCATTCCTTTTATTACTCAGCTCCTCCTTTCTTCGCACTAAATACATGCACATAAAACTAAATACATATAAACCACACTAAATACCATCATGATAGCGGCAGGATACTACAATGTAAATGTATCGGCCGTTGCATTTCATCACGCACCATTGAAACCGATACAAACACTCTTCGATCACCTCCTGTAGTGTAACGCCACATAATTTTAGCTTGAGCTGTATTCACTTCACATGACAATACTCTGTTCACAATTTTGTACATCATCGGCGCGTCACTTTGTGTACACATTGTGTATAATGTATGACACCTTTCTTCCATATTTTTCGAGTTCAAATCAAGAAACAACGCATTTGGCATTAGCGCGCCATCCAGTTTACAGATTAAACTAGGCATACTGCTGTTGAAAAACATCGCGATAGTTAGTAACTGAATGGTCCAAAATGCTGCTGTTGTAGGGGTCTGACGGGAGGGATGATAACGCAGGCACGGGTGAATGAAAGCTTTCTAGTGAAATTGAGTGATTTTCGTATGGAGAGCGGACTTGTTTCTCAAGCTGGTCGATATATGAGATAACTGTTTGAAGAACCGTAAATTTGTCTTTCTTTGGAAGCGCATAGCCAGCATTCTCTAGTTTATGACGTAGTACACTGAATTGGTGACTAATACGGAGAATTCGACGCTGCTCACGCAAATTATGCTTCTGCTTTTTACTAAGATCGGAGCCGGAGTAAGGTGTATTTGGTGTGGTGGGTGTTATAGGGTAAGGGCTGCTACATGATTCGCTAAAAAAATGAAGGTTAGGGCGGGTATATAATTTTTCAGCAAGATCGTACTTATCCGAGACGTTTTGATCGATGAGATTGAGTTTAATTTGCATGGGGTACGCATCGGATTTTGGTGGAGAGATCGTACTATAAGCAATCTCTAAAGTACTGTCCAGGTTTGGGTCACGAAGGGAGTTGGGAACGTATGCGGTGGTTTCGGATTTGCAGATTGAGCGCGGAAACGACTCGTTGGTAGTGTATGTTTTGCCTTGGTAAGGTTCGATATTGGAGTAAGTTTTGATATTGGGGTACGTTCCATCCATGAGGTAATCTGAATGGATTGGATTTCGCGCTTGACCGGTCACGTGGGATGGAAGGCAGCTGCGAGTGAAAAGAGTATTTATCGTTTTAAGAATGTATGTTTACTGTATGGTGTACAAGCCACCCCGTGTATACGACTGTATTTTACTATACACGTTTGAGATATATGGATTTTCCCTTGTAGTATACATTGCGACTGCCCTAATTCTATACAGCGAACCCTCTCCCTAACCGGGTCAAGTCTCCAAGACCGGTAGTAGGGTCAAATATATGGGTTGAAAGTGCTGTATTTGATTATATAGCCCTAACCATGGCTATCAGCCCACCGAACGCTCTTACACCGAACCCTATAAAGAGGGTACATCTGAGATTGAGAATACTTTAATGAAGCTAGTTGAAGAGCCGGTTGTTCCTGAGTATTAGGGTATAGCGTCCTGTAGAAGAGACGGGTTACATTCGTTTTGCGCGATGGACTCCGGGTTACGATTTTATCACCGAGCCGCACTCGGTGAATATTCAACGCAAACCAGGGTACGCCTCGTAATTATAATACAGCACCCGTACGATGTAACCCATCGTGTCTAGGTCTGTAAAATGCCGAAACCTTAAGTTTGAAAAGCTCGTGCATCGCGTAAACGTAATTCGTCACCGAATCGTAGGAACTCACATAGAAGCACTTGGCAATAAACCCATAATTCATTTCTTAGGAAACCGCGATACAATCTAATCAACATATCTCTCCACCCAAAGTCAAACGTAAGAAGACGCTGCCCCGCCCGCGTACCCCCCCTGCTCTTGAGGGAAGATTGCATGTCGATCTCCCAACCGAAAGCTACCTTGTAACCCTAACTGATAAACCTCTCGAATCTGATATTTCTGTGCAAACCGATCCCGATGTAACGCACCGTGACCCAATACCCTTTATACCAGCCCCTACTGGTATTGACGTATCCACACAAATAGAGAATGGCGATCTTTTCGATTTTGACCTGGAAGTTGAGCCTATTCTAGAGGTCCTCGTAGGCAAAGCTTTAGAGCTTGCTGTGCTCGAAGTTTGCGAGCAGGAAGAGCTTCAGGAGCTGCAGCGTAACTTCAGGCCATTTTCCAACACACGCGCCATGTTGAACTGGTCGAACTCGAGCGCTTAGAAGCCGAGGCGAAGCGAAAGTTGTCGAGAAACAGAAGCGCGCTGAACAGGAAGAAAGGTTACGTGACCAAATAGAGATGGGGGAACGAGTTGCGGCAAGGGGTTACGCAACGGGGTATATTGCGAGGTTACACGCCGACGTTTTTGATTCTCTAGTCGTTAGTGGATACTTCGTGGATAACGGGGTTACGGAGCTAAGAAAGGGCTGGATTATGGACGTAGTGGAAAAAGCGTGTGCGAAGGCTGGGGGTAGGAATGTCGTGGAAAGTGCTTTGGATTGGATGCTAGGGGAACTTCTAGGTTAGGGCTTGATGTGTTGATGGGATGTTACAGGGATAGGGTGAATGAGTTGAAGGCGCAGCTTCGCTTTGCGATAGTAGGGCAAAGTCTTAGGGTATTAGTATCCAGGAAAAACTACCGTACTGTGATACATTTGTAGGATATTGGCGTTTATCGGATGAAAACCATCAACTTTATAAAATCTCAATCCAATTGTCATATTATCTGCTTACGGAAATGGCATCTGATTTGATTTATTGGATACAAGCATGTATTTCTGGGCTCCTTCGACCAATTATTCATTCGATCAACGAAACAATCGCCTTATCATATAACTCATTTATCATGTCTCAATCGCTCACTGTACAGCAATAAATTATCGTTCGATGAATTCTTATACAGAAATCCATTAAGATACCGTGCAAAAACATATGGTTTTAAGTGTTAATTAATAGAGGAGAAATATCAAAGGTATATAGTGATCACCATCACGATCGATTTTGATAGGGATTGATTTTTGAAGGGGTTCAATACTTCGAAGGATTACTATATTTCACGCTTCATATTACCCAATCAAATCTATCTATTCCCCAGACAAAATCGTTCTTCTCGACAGCTACGTAAATGTTTGTTTAAAACACATTTCTTACATCATGTTTTTTATTTGTTTTAAACGTCTAATTGAATAAAACGAAAAAATGCCTTTTAACCGACTACTATATATTATAGGTTGTCGGGTCGTCACTTCATCATAAACATTATAATATGGTCAAGGACCGACGCCTGATGCCGCGGTGGTCCTGCTGCTCGTAGCAAGAGTGTGTATCATGTGGTATGTGATCATATAATATACTATCTGCGATACGGAGTACATTAATATACAAACATGTTGTCAAATGGGATTTTGATAGTACCTGAAAGTTAATAAGACTTAGCTATGTGGTATGTGACAGCTGTGTCATATGTGATGCAACATCGATACAATCACAACTTGATAGGGAATTTTTGTCGAAGATGGTGAAATACAGACTGTAGTAACGAATGCAAAGTACTATTCACAGTAACGAGTCAAATATGGCTAATGACCAACAACAGTATTTACCAACATCCGCTCGCGATCAAAGCGGGCTTTAAAGCGGTAGAGTTTGATTACTATACCATTACCAAACTTTTACTGCAATACATCAAATGTGGAGAGAGAGAGGAGAAATCAGACTGATTGGAAAAGATAGAAACATTTGTTCGCCAAAATGCTGAGAGACTCAAGTACAATGCAGGATTCGAGAAATATCGAGAAAGGTGAAAAGCAGAATGGAATCATCAACAGCAAGGAAATGATATTAACATCAAGAAGGCCATACTTGAGAATGTGCAATGCAAACTTCGACGACTGACATTATATAATCCAGTGCAAAAAAAATGCCGCTGTTGCAGTAGTACCCGCTACGTACTCTTCGAATAAATCCTTTCTCACTTATCAACTTTGTCGGATATGGCAGCTTTATCACCGCAGCTGAAGCTCTCTGCAGAGAAAAACACTTGAAGAGCTGCAAAACGTTTCCTCTTCATGTAGTGTCGTCACCATGTTGGTGCATGCTCTACTACTCTTGCAGTTATCCTGTTGCTGTTGCCTCCTCGACTTCTGCAAACAGCACTATGCCTGACAACGCAGACGGCTACAAAACTCTATACAAAAGTCCTAATTCAGCCCTTCTTTCTTCAAGTCGTCGTTGGCATCTTCACAATAAAATCGGAATCATCAATATTGTTGCAAGTGTGCTCCGCTGCTCTGCATCCGCTGCTTCATTCTCATTAGGGGATTCCTTCAGAGTCGCCTAGACCTTACAGTATTTCTCTTTCTGTATTCTTCAGAGCTACGACATAATTGCTTAACATCAATTAATGCTGATAAAAGGTCTACTTCTCTACTTTGTCCTCCCTTAAGTCGCCTTTTGTATCGTTTTGCACACGCTTTGCAGCTTTTTGGACTTGTTTTCGTCCAGCAAACCAGAGTGACAATGAACTTTTTCAAAGCGGCGCGAGACTGAGATACGTGTCTTGCATCTGCGGCCCTAAACAGTGCTGGTTTCGAAGGACAAGATATGACAAATGGATGCTCTACTCGGGTCTTCCATGCAATATCTTGCTCGTTCACCCGAACTTGCCTCCCTCCGCATTTTCTGGTGCACTCTGCTTCATAGTCTTTCTGCATTGTTAAGCTATGCCGCTTTGACCTACCCCATTAAGCAAATGACATTGTCCTTGCAAAGTCTTTCTCTCATGTCGTCAAAGAGAGGATCAATTCGAAACTCCAAGCCATGCGCCGAATATATAGATCCATCAACCTGCTTTCTTAATGATAATTTTATTGCTCAAGTGTCATCCAAAGCCAGAATATTCGTAGACTGCGTTTTGGTATACATAAGCCTAAGCTTTAGAAATAGGAATCAGGAATATGCTGCGAAAGCATCGCTTTATCTCTCTCCATTCAAGAAGGCAAGCACGAAACGGCCTATGCCCGCTTCTATGGATGGGCACCTTTACAAAATGACGTGTTCATGCTTACGATCAACGCACACCAGGGCTGCAATTCATCGAGGCGGTCGTAATGAGTGACTGCTGCAGGGATTGACGTCACCAAGGACTTCATCTGACCGATCTCGCAAGCAAAACTGTGCTCTTGACCGTCGGGTACGCGTGAAGAGCATCAAAATGTACTGCCAATCAAATCATTCATCACAGTGCTGACCAAGGAGATACTGAACAAGATTTATCACTCTAACGATATTCACCATGAGCATTGCTTTCCTTAGGGTTTGAGCGGGCTTTTCCAGCTTTGGTAAATCCAAAAAAGTTATTTAGGGGTTGTGGTGCACACTCAAACACTACTACATATGGTCCTGAGCTGCACTGCATCTTTCTTAGTTTTGTCTTGATATTCTTAGAGTCAAATACGAAAGCCCACATCAAAGTTTTGGCTCTAATACCTCACATTTGATGTTATCAGCTGGAGGCGTAGCAATCTTTTTTAAAAACACCTTCAAGTGGCTGTGACAATCTTGTACCTTTCTTTTTATGTTTACAGAGGGCTTAATCCGCAACTTCATATCATGTGCTCAAGGAACAGGGCTTCTGGTTCACTAGCCATGAGACTAAGTGGCTGCTTACCTTGCACATTGCTCGCACCGTCAATCGAAAATTGAATCATTTGCCATTCTAATATCTCTGTCAGCGCGTCCCGCATAACGTTTCAATATTCATCATTGAGAAAATCTCTTTAGTAGTGTTCTCTTGGGTAGAAATCTCTAAACCAGTTCGAGAGCTATGAACAACTTTTACCATCCTATATTATAGAGAAACATATGGTTTCTTAAAGCGATGCATTGCCCTTGCTAACAGTCCTTCCAGTTCAGATTGCTGTTCGAGAGTGAGGAGCCTGCATCTGCAATAGTGTAAGCAACCTGTTTTTGCCTTGTTACTTTCCTTGTTGAAGTGCTTTTGTCGATGCTGAGAGCTTTGATCATGTCCACTATGCGACTCCAAATTATTTTCAACTCCGTTTTGGATTTGCCACACAGTCGTTACTAATACTTGTAGTACTTCCGCTGTTCCTATCACCTGACTGAGGAGCTCCGCTCAAAAGCGGCTGTGTACCGATCCCGTCTCTAGCTCTAGCAAAACAGTATTTTGTGTGGTCCTTCAGGCGTTAGTTCGTGGCAACGACTAACTAGCTACAGCCATTACGTTGCACTCTTTCCAATAATTTATCCCCGTTAAACTTGAGAGGGCAACCCAGTTAAAAATTGAGAGCGACGCATGGCATTTCTTTGTATTGCAATAAGGAAGTTATCGTTGGCGTGAGAATAACTCCTGCTAGTGAGATTACCACCTATCACGTCGTCTATGCTAACTCTCTGTAATTTTTATGCAATTGTCTTCATCGAAAACACGGTGACTTGTCATGTTGAAAAAAGCAGCAGAAGAACAAGGCTGTGATAAGAAAAAATCTAGATAATAGTGCTGCAGAAGTACCAGGTGACAAATAATCAATTAAGACGAAACAACCTGAGGTGCAGTATCGCAGGATGCAGAGGGAAAAAATGAGAGAAAAGCGAACAGATTGTTACCCTATAGAGGTAAAGCAAGATATTTTGTATTGATTTTTCCTTGCAATAGCCAAAGTAGTACTGTAATTGTATGACGGAAAAGCTTAAGATACTCGCTAAACGCGTTAAAACATCGTTTTTAGTTTTGATTTGCAGAATTATTTCAAACGCATTCTTAATGACAGCACGGCAAACGTAAAATTCGTATTGATTGACTATAAACTCACACACTGGCGAACGAATCCACGCATTCTCTTCTCAACCAATCCTAATATTTCTTCAAGTATGTTTCGTAAGCTCTGTGAAAACTTTGCAAATTATATGTATGACGCCCTTGCGACTTCTCCCAACGTTTTCAATAAATGGAAGCTCGTCATTGTCGACAATCGTTACTGTTTTATCGGACCTGAGAGTCTATGCGCTGTACATTAAATAGATAGAATGACCGTACGATTCTGTGAGGAGCGCCAATCAACGTGCGTTTTTGCTGCGAACGAAAAAAATTATTAGGTCTTTTCGCGTGGCCCGACCCTTTCGTGGAACATTACTGGCGGGCCTATACCCATACAAAAACTCATAGTATTTTGGGGTCTTTATCCTCACACATAGTCATCATATTGTAGCTCTTTCGGGTAAGATAAAGCCAGCAGGTATTCGATGCAAATTTTTCTTAGCAACGATTTGTCCATCAGATCAATATTATTTGCAGCACCTTACGCTCCTTTTATAAAAGACGATATGGCACGACCTAGGAATTTAATTTAGAAGCACTTTCTTGAAGGCTGGACTATGAAGAACAATAGAGCACTATGTAAATAATGTGAAACAGACATAGGTGACCTGCTGAAACGAAATGATCAAGCACTTGGCTGCTTACTGCGCAAAGATTCCTGACACCGCAAGACATACAGGCTGCAGAGCAGGGCATAAGTAGTTCAAAGAAGCCGCTGGTCGTGTAACTCGTAGAGGATTCGTTGATGGTGACAATGCACGTAATAAGCTTGCTGGAAATCATTTTCGGTGCAGATAGTAATTATTACGATCAAGGAATAAGCAACGGGCCTTCTTGCCTCCTTCAGCAGTAAAATCTGTTTCTGCTTTACAAGTGCTTATCCTATAGTGCTTCTGTTGGTCGCTCCCACAAGTCCACAGCTCAGCAAATAATCACGGAGCGTGTCATCAGAGTAACATTAGATGAATAAGTGCGTCTGCAAGAAATGTTTGCAGAGTGTGTCTTCAAGAGCCGATTGTCATTGTCAGTCTTTTATGCCAAGCATTGGGGATCATTCTTTCTACGTCTCAACCCCATTCTGAAAAGCCTGATAGAGATTATTGGCATCCAAATTTCTGTCACAAGTGCATGCTAAAACGGCTGAAGGTGTAACACAACGAATTAAGTATGTAGAGGGAGAGGTACCCATGATTGAAGGATTGTCTAACTTCGTAAAGATACGAGACTATCAATGTGGTCGCTAGTACACCGGATTCTATGATCGTGCCTCTTCGTGCCGAGGGCACGAAGAGGCACGTTGATATCATAATGCAGACAATATCGGAAGCATTTTGCTGGAAAAATAGATCATTGCCGCGTGCGACTTTGGTGATAGCAAAGAAAGAGGCGTCGCAGAGGTTTTCTGAACAATAATTCTGCTATGAAATTCTCATGGAAGTTGTGAAGAATGAGCACTCAAAAATAATGATTTTGTCGTGTCTCTCGCATACATTTCAACTCGTATTCGGTGACG
>JARFYH010000038.1:0-95139 GCA_029582165.1 Portulaca oleracea
GAGGAGAGTCGCATACATGTATTGATGCGGTATTACCTGTATATTTGCGCTGAAATTACATGAAACTGAGCTCGGCAATAAAATAAATGAATATGAGAAGCTCTTGCGGCTTCAATCATATATGTGTCTCCGTGTGGACGACAAGAGACGTACCATACACGGCTTTTATTACTCGTGAGAAATAGACCGTCTATCTGATGTGTGAATGCATAAGCTACTTCAGTACATTCTTTATCATCATGTATGTGTGAGGCAACATAATGGCGGAGAGGCAGTAAAAAATCGTGAAAGCTAAAATATATATTCAAAATATGGATAAAAATCGAATGGAATATACAATTTGTGAAAGATTTAAGGGGTGAAAGCTTAAAGTCATATGAAGCGAATGAATCACTGAGGAGGTTGACCATTTAAGGATGCCCCGTGGGTGCAGGAGAGAAGGATGGAGGTTTTGGAATCCCGGGTTCGTGTCAGACTCCATGAAGCCAAATCTTCCACCATATCCATATCCTCCATAGCCCATGCACCACCCAACCATGGTACCCATATCCATATCCTCCATAGCCCATGCCATATCCTCCGTAGCTCGGCATGCTGTATCCTCCATAACCCATGGTGCCATATCCATATCCTCCATAGCCCATGCCATATCCTCCATAGCCCATGCCATATCCTCCGTAGCTCGGCATGTTGTATCCTCCGTAGCTCGGCTTATGTTGTATCCTCCACATAGCCCATGGTGCCGAATCCTCCATAACCAACTCCCATCCCTTCCATGTTGGGGTTATTGATATTTCCATCGGATACACTTACGCCAGCCGAAGCACTGAGGGCAACGATAAAAATTGAGGTCTTCATTGTAAGTTTGATAGCTTTAAAGTGGCTTGAGGCTGTAGTTGAGGGAGCGAGAAAGTTGTAGAATGAGAACTCTGATGCCTTCCGCGTTGTGATTGATAAATCCTGCGATGTCGATTGTCGTCTTGTTGCATCACCTACCAAACCCGTTGCCTAACCGAAAAGTAATCAGCAGCCGCTAACCAATGACTAGGTTGACGTGGCAAGTTGGACTACGCTTGATGTATAAATTTCAGTGGCTCTATGCGTATAACACTGACGTGTCATGAATCCTTTACGTGTCTCTTCGCGCTGCGCCTTTGTGACAATGTACCGTTCGTTGAGTTACTAAAGATACAATCTTGATTCCATGATGACC
Organism: Portulaca oleracea; assembly: GCA_029582165.1. Classification (NCBI taxonomy): domain Eukaryota; kingdom Viridiplantae; phylum Streptophyta; class Magnoliopsida; order Caryophyllales; family Portulacaceae; genus Portulaca; species Portulaca oleracea. The sequence goes on from JARFYH010000038.1 coordinate 1,214, forward strand.
TGTTGAGACTCCATCGTTGACTTGTCAAATATATTGAGTAATTATAGGCGGGTTATATTGAGCTGTCGACACGCATGAAAGGATGGTTATGTCTTGTATAAAATGTCGCGTGCTGAATCTGGCAACGCTGGTAGTGGGGTTGGCATATTTCAAGGCCATGATGCTACGGTGTGTATAGCCAGTGGTAGTAGATGATGTGGGTCTGGTGTCTAGATAGCAGGGCGGTTTACGAAGGATTTTATCGGCGTCGCATCTCTATTAATGTCATTGCCTTTAAATTTTAGCAGATTCTCGAGTTCTCCGACCTCAGCGAATGATGCCAGTATTTATATGTAACCATGAGTACTGCATGGAGCCATACGATCGCGAATGTCGATTCTGCATATATAAACCGGGAAACGGATGGCATGTCTCACGAATAATCGCTTTCCTAACAATTGATCATACATTTGGTAGTCGGAGCGCGCTCAATGAATTGATCGCACTACGAAACACGAATAGAAGTTTTAAACTCTTTGCAAATCGTATGAAAAGATGTTTTCATCTAATGCCCAAGTTTGTTGCGAGCCCCTGCACTTGTCATTCACGATCGGGGATCTTGCTTCACGCGGCAATAAACGTTTCGTTTGGACAGCCGAACTGTTCTGTCGAGTGTTGTGAAAGAAGCTTGTTTGACATTCAGTCGCTGTGATTGTGCAAACATCTTGTCATTGCCAAGCGCTAGGAAATGTATTATGAGCTATCGTAAGCCGTCGACAGACTGTCCTTTGCAGTTCTGCGTAGATATGAGCTATCTCCGTCAATAAGATTCGTAGCATAGCCAGGGATATACAGAGGCGTAACGATAGAGCACACTACTCGCGCTGACCATTGGTGATACCCATCACAATATACTACTTTATCAAAGAAACTTTTAGCCACATCGAAGTTCTTCCTGGATCAGAATGCACTTTACTTGCTATATAGCGCCGATAGCTTATACACCACGGCGCCTCATTCCATCTCGAACATCAAAGCAATCGACAGCCATGGCAAAGATATTACTGCGGCTGAGAATCTGGAAAGCAATCCCGAAGGGACTGCAAGCATATACTGCATGGACACAGCCATGCTCTGCATCATACTTCGCGATTCCACATTCGATGAATCTTGACACTGTACTCCTGTATTGAGGTATTTGAACGCGGAAAAAAGCGGACGACTTAATACCTGAGCTGTATCCAATAGTTTTCTATTCCAGCAAACATCAAAGCGGACGATTGTAAGCAAGCTGGCAATAGTAGTGAAGTGCTGGAAGAATCCTAGTATAGAAGCATCAAATCGATAGGAATAGTTCAAGCTTTTCTTTCTTCTGACTTTCGTCAATTCTCTACAATCTATTCACTCACCAACAACCTCCAGTGCTTAACTATCCAATACTCATATGTTCAGTGCATGATACAGGCTTTTCACGATTGATATACTAGCTGAAACGATGTATCTGACTGATCAATCGCTCACAAATACAAGCTCCTTACAAGTGACGTACATCATTTGTAATTGAGCATGACTAGCTCCACTAGTAATATGATTGTCGGCGAACAATTGCTGTGCAACGAACTCGAATAAACGGCACTTACAGCCACATCAAACGGTCGTAAAAATATCGATACCAGGCAGTCATTTCTCCAATGCGGTATCCAAATGGCAGTCACCAAACGTGTCCGATTCTGTAGAAAGGATTTCGAAGATGCTTATCTCGATCTATATCAGCGCCGATCCAGAGGAATGTTAACGTCCAAGCCGAAAATGTGTCCAAGCAATAAGAGGAAATGGAAATGGATTGAAAATATATGAACAATACAGCGCATATATTTCAAATGCGTAAATCTGATGCCTATGACTGTATGAACATCCGTTGAGAAGCTGGAACTCTTGTTGTTTGCATGTCTTATTAACATCCAGTCTTCATTATCATTTGATCTAGAATCACGTATATGCTTCTGCTAGATCAATGATATGGAGCCATTCAGGAGAAGATATCTGATGCGTTTCTGCCTTGCAGGTACAATGAGAACATATAGTATGAACTAGCGACACTACACAGTCGACCTCCGCGTTCCATCAACCCCTCGACATGCGCGTCATACATATCCAGCATTATGAGACCTCGCACAGGATAGTCGCCCATAATGTCACTCATGATGCTTAGAAGTTTTGCTTTGATTTATCCCTGAGAGATCAATAAATCTCAAATCGTTTCACTATGTATATCCTTGGAAGTCATACGCGAGTGCACGTACCGCGCGCGTTCTCTGAGAAGCTTTGACCATAGCAAATAGAACCTGTGTGCATTTCGTTTTGGACGGCTTATCCAGCATCTGCGGTTTTTCCGAATGCCACTTCTTGGTTCGGGGGAGGATTCTAGACCGCACCATACTTGACAATGAAATTGTAGGTACTAATACCACTTACATTTGACGGGTCCGCCAAATTTAGCGATGGGCAATAGTGGCGCCGATAGATGCTGAATAGCATACTTTCTCAGCTTACGAGGAACAGGCGGGTACGAACTAATACACTTATTGCCCTGCAGCAGCAGTGGCCTCTGAAGGCTTCCAACGGCATTTTATACTGTTCATTGTAGAGCAAGGTAATCTCGTTTCGATCCACTTTGTGTGAACGTCGTTCAGAAAGCTTATGCTGGGCTATTAAAACGAGCCCAATTCAATACTCCAGCCTAGCGCATGTCAATGAGTTTAATAGATATATCTATGAATAGCTGTACTTGCATACGGGATCCGATGATTTTTGCCTTACACATACAGACGACGCCCGCTTGGTTCCACTTCGTCGAAAGCAGCCATAATGACGTTAGCGTTGAAGGGAAACGGATCATTCACGGCAATAAAATATCTCGATAAGAAATTAGGCGACAGAACCAATGTTGCTTCATCTTGGAGGCTCCTGCAAATATATGGGTAGATGTGTGTACATGCTGCATTACTGAGCAAAAGCAGAACACTGCCTGACGCTTAAATGATCAAACCGTCTCAAAAACCTTGATATCATCTTTAAACCCAAACGCGCGCATTTTTCATAGATGCCGAACTTTCATCAAGTCCTATCTTACCATTCCATATCCATGCTTTGAAGATGGTCACGCAAACCCTTGCACTTGTACGGGACCTTGCGATTTCCATCCAATGATTCTTTATTCATCGAACATCTTCGAATGCTTTGATACAAGTGTGAATAAATGCCGTAATTACAGAAGGACCGTCTCATGTTTACAGCCACTTCTTCGGGTTTGAGGTGATATTTGAGATACGACGGATTCAATGCAGCTCTTTTGGTAGAAAATATGGACCGTGTTGCATTTCAAGATGCGACGGGATCATCGCGCGCATGTTCTGTCGACTGTGAAGTGTTATGGTTTGGGGTGACAGCTCTTAGTAATTAGTGATTTGGAATTGTGGATCTGCTTGGCTACTATTTAAAAAATATATCTTCTCATAATGTCATCCACCCACCAGCAAAAGTGCGCAATAACTACGATTTATTTTCTCGAAACATTCAAAGAGAAGGCCGGTTCATGATATTGCAATGTTGGGCGCCATCTTAGCTCGCAGACTTGCACCTGTATAATTAAAAAAAGCGAATGTTATTCCATTTTAATTGTACTCTGTACCCGAGCATTTCATGAATCCATAATTAAAAGCACGAGCATCTGGGCACATTATAAGATTATCCTAAAGACTCACGTCTGGATAGCAAGCGCCTAGCTTGAGATGGCGCAATATGGATACATGTGTTAGCGCATTGACAGTTTCCTTGACCATTGTCTACTCGCCGATGTCGTCCTTCGCGCATTCTTGAACTCAAGCTTCACGGACGAAGGCTTATACTGCCCACATATTGACTAGCATTCAACAAACAACAGATAAAGTTACGGACAGAAGAAGCGCAATGTACTTACACATATCAACAACTGACTACATCTACGCCAACGCTGCCATTATTGAAGTTGGCAATGCTCCATTCTTCTTATCGTACACTGTGCAATTGAATGACAATAAATTGTCCGTTCACATGGCAAGAAAAGGATTATTGTTCGATATCACTGAGGAGTTTAAAGCATCCGCAACCGATGAGGCTTGATATTTCACATCATCGTTTCGAGCTCAGCTCAAGCCGACAAAATAGGTACTGAACGTTTCCTGTGCACGCGATACAAGCATGATCGAAAGACAGTCGTGCACTAAATTAATCCTTAGCCGCTACCACGTTATCAAGGTAGGCTCCAACTCCTGCCCCACATTGCTTAAGTTTTGATTGAATACATCTGGAGCGAATACAACAGGCACGTCAACGGCATGTAGAAACAGTATTCTATATATGTTTGCCTATTCGGGATACATCCCCAGGACCTGCTTCAATCGCTCAAGATGTCACACGTTGTATCACTAAGCACCGGCGGGTTCGCAATTGCAGGTATTATACTTTAGGGCAGAAACTTTTCGACTGGTGTGCATGAAGAAATTCGTAGCATGAAACACTTACTGGTTATGACAAAACAAAATATATTTGAACTTATTTTAACAATGTTTCCTCCTAACTTTAGATTCTGCATCGCTTCTGGGTAATAAATTCAACTGAGTCCTCTTCACGAGAACGCTTTCTTGAAGCCCTGTCTGATGACGCCTTCTGAGACTTCGGTGGCGTGATCCTTTGCGGCTGATGTTGCTCACGTATTCCGATGTTTTGCTTCGGTAAAATATCCTCTGTTGAATTTTCTTGCCGGGGCCGCTTGAATGCATTACTTTCCGATGTCTCCTCATCCCGGAATCGCTTTAATGTTATTGACTCTGACGGTGGCTCATCACAAGCTTCAAGAGGTTGTCTTGGTTCAATCTTCTCCGGTGAGCTTTGTCCGCGATCCAGCTTCAATGCAATCATCTCTGGCGAAGTCTCGCTCGTTTGTAGCGTTGATATACGTCCTGAATCGTCCTTCTTACGAGATTTTCGAGGCTTCTTCGCCGCAATCCTTGCTTGTGAATCATCTTCCCGGGGACGCTTTGATATTTTGTTTTGAGAATTTTCTTCCAGGGACGCTTTAATATTTTCTTTTCTTGAGAATTTCCTTCCCGGGGCGGCTGCAATATGATACTCTCTGGTGAGTATTTTTTTATGAGATTTGCTGCAAACGACTGTCTGTATCCTGTATGCTTGTGCTATTCAATGTCGCGTTGAAAGATCCTGCGCATGAGCAGCTCTGATCAGGGCATGCTATCTGATCACCATTGTCTTGGCTGCGTTTCTCGTCAACATTGTCTTGGTTACTTTTCTCGTCACGATTGTCTCGGCTGATTTACTCGTCGCCATTATCTTGGTTGCTTTTCTCGTCTCCATTTGCTGCGATTTCGGTCGGAATTTGTATCTGATACTGAGATTGAATGCTTGACACGTGTGCAGGAGGGTTTTTATTATCACTGCTTTGCTTCTTCGGCGTTATGCCGGTCGAAACTGTACTTGTCGGCGCTGGGACCGCGGATAGAGAGGACCCCAAATCTTTAACGCTATAATCTTCGTCGCTAATTGAAGCCGTCAAAGCGTTGACTGAGCTCCCCATAGATAAATTCGATGCTGTGTTTTCGTCACTCTTCTCATCACTTCTTCCAGTGTGCATCGGCATCAAACTGTCGTCTTCGCTGACAAGCGGCATTGCTTCCTCAGTGCTTTCATCTTGTTCCTGCTCACCTTCTTGATCCTCCGCCGCTATCGGAATATTGGTGTCGCTAGAAGACGGTTGTTTCTGATCGCATAGGAATGAGTATGTGAGTAGGGCACACAACTATCACTTACATTTTCGGGAATTGAGTTGCGCGGCTCTTGAATGGCGTTATCTGTGTTTGCATCAGCACCGTCGTCGTTTGTATTCAGATCTCCTTCGTTGTTTGATTGCTCAGCAAGAATCGGCTTATCGCCGGCTGAACTCTCTGACGAATCCACGTAACTGCGCTCGTATCGCAATCGGATCTCGTCGAATACAAATGGGAACACGTCCTTATACGTGTCATAAAAATTATTGTACACGTAGCGTAGCAGCAAGGGGGACTATATAAACATTATCAGATCAGTCGTGTAATAGTTGCAAGTGAATCAAGCCCTTACCTCGGAGCATGTTTTCAAAAGGTCCAGAACTGCGGAGCAGACTCCGTCTGGAATGTTTGTTTCGGTTTTCATCAGTGCACAGGCGGATTTCAAAAGGTCGGAATCCAAGATATATTCTGCATAAACGCCCAAACGTTTGGCACAACAAGCCTTCAAGAGCTTGACACATTCTACATATACAGTCATTGATATATCAATACAATGAAGAGGTACACAAAGTGACGTACGTATGACGCACAGCGTGTTGCTCGTCTGAAGCATATTCATCATGCAAAAAGAGAGATCATACTCCGTTGATTTCTTGATAAGCAAATCTCCATGTGAGCTGACACAGGTGCTCAATAGCTTGAGAATCTTCTCGGCCAAGTCGAACGTGATTTTGTCTCCATCTATTCCCATTTGTCGTAATGGCCTCAAAAGCCATCGCATGTAGGCTGAGTGAAGCACTTTGACAAATGCATCCCGCTATACATAAGAAGCGTTTCAGTCTTCGATACATTTTCAAATCCAGTTTGCGTCTTACCGATCCACGATACACTTTCAATATGCTATCCAAAATCGTGAACATCTGTGGCCGGCATCTTTCCACACGCAGAAACGTGACTGTGAGGGCGGTTAGTAATGAGCTTCCAGTACTCCATGAAAGCTCTGCCTCGTTCGCATTTGGAGGCGTCGACTTTAAGTGGTCCAAGACCAAGTACTTTCGAAAGCTAACAGGTCCCTCCGTCTGAACCAGTAGCTCCAATATCGTGGCAGCAAGATCCACTTCCTTATTGTTTTCTTGAAGGCCCAGTATCGACGTGAAGTGACCATACAGGTCGCAATCCTCGCATAGGCGAGTAATGATTTCTGGCCCGTACGGGCAGGACGGAAACCCACGCCTGAGCAGATTAGGGTAGACACGATCCCAAGTACTCCATACGATACGCAATAGCTGGTATATCAGCTTCATTGCTTCAAACCTTTCTTCCTCTAACAGTTGCGATCTATGCATATAAGATATTTTAGAGTTTCAGCACAACATGCAAGCATCACATTTTCTTACAGGGAATCCCAGTAGGTTCCGTCATCCTTCAAAAAGTCCAATATGCTGATGTTGTTGTCGTGCTGAACACGCTCAACAAACTCCTGCACTTGTACTGACAATGTTCTCAATAAGCGCGTTTCTTTGAATAGTTCGATCCGGTTGTTGAAGTTGATGATAGCGACAACTCCTTCGTCTACGATGTCGATGAGGTCATCAGCTCGTTCCCCGGATTCCAGTCTGCCCCGAAACTTGATTCGCATAGTCTCTTCCGGATTGTGGCCGAGAAGATGAACCAACACGAAAAAGTTGCTTTTATTGAGCAGGATATCCAGAATCTTGACGTCACAAAGCTCCACTGCAAGGTTGTATTAGTACAATAGTAAACACAATAAAAATGATATCTTACGGATCGCAACGATGACTTCGTAGAGCGCGTGAATTTGGTACTGGTACTGCACCGAGTCTGCAACGCATATGCACGCCATGTTCATTATTTCATTAATATACCACCCATCCTATCGAATGCATGTCAGCTAAGGTGAATGATGCTATGCGTACAGCAAACGTACCTCTTGCGTCAATTCCTCTAATAAGAGCGTGCGTCGTGCATCGTCCCTGGAGCAAGCTAGCACATGATTGTGTATCATGTACACGTTCTCAATGCTGAAGGTTGGTAGGCTCATAGTTTTCACTTGTATTGCTTGCAGATTTAGAAGATTTCGAAAGGACACTATTATTTTTATGCTCTAATTTGGCGCTGTGTGATTGGACATAAGCACAAAATAATGGATCATAAAAGTCGCAGCGTGTGATTGGATATAATATGAAGTGATAGCGGATCATGATGCGCGACGTGCATGCAGAAGCCATGGTGTGGTTAAAGTGGGCCATTTCCAGCCTGTACGGGCTGTATGCATGCGCTATAAGCGAAACGAGCGATAGAAATCTACATGTATGCTGTGTTATATTACTTATATGTTACAGGAAAAATAAGCGCTTCGTAGGTTACATCTTTTATAAAATTGAGAGCAAGCTGTAAGCTGCGAACATTGATTGCTGGATGATGAAAGGATTTGCAGATCAACTCCTGTAATCGAAAACTTCAGCGCTTATATCACAGTCTTCTCGTCGTAAAGCCGCTATTCTGCGTGGGTAGTTTCTATAGCCAAGACCAATACTGATGACTGATTCTCAGAGATCGTCCAGCCGTCAAGTGTGATCAGGTGCAGTAATAAATCCTTGTACCACGTTTTTGCACGTTTTATCCCGATGGATGATAACGTTACCTCATACTATCGTCTAGAATCAGTGGAAACGCGACGTTCCAAAGGTCCTTCTGGGCGTCGTCTCCTTGTCCATGATTCACTCGTACATAACATTGCACCGCCCGCGAAAGCCGAAATAGATAATCTCTTGATATTAAAAATGATGAGTGCAATGCTGCTTTGCATGCAAATATCACCGATGTATTCTCAATCCTTCACAGCGATAATTTCTTCAGCAATGTCATCTCGCGTCGGCGGTGAACGATAAATGGTGTTTACCTGATTCAAAGATTGAACAAACATGACTGCAGCGTATGCGCTAGCAGCAAAGGAACACAGATACCAGCAATAGCAGAGACATTTTGGTTTTAAAGCTTTTTATTGCAGTTTCGTGCTAGTGACGTTGGGTTACTCCTCATAGGTCGCATGTACAAGGACATTCTAACAAATGTGTAATAGCCGCATGCCTGAATCATCGGATGTGTGCGCTTTGCTATCAGCATCACAGAATCTAAATGCGTGAAGCAATAATATCTATACTACCCACGTTCCCGTTGTGAAGTAATTTTGCGGGAATACAGCGAGCTCTGTCATACATATCAGCTTTCCCTTCAAGAGGTATTGCCATGCATTCATATTCTAGTCGGAAGTAATACAAGTCAGACGATAGCTTTTATGAATATCGGCGTAAGTGTTATAGATGTATTTCGGCTGTTGTATTTGAGACTGTACGCGGTCCCACAATTTTTTCAAACGCCGCTGCTGAAACGTTTTATCGCTTTTCAACCTCCTTCTTTATGGTTCTGGAAACATATTCACCAGTGATGGCGCATGCCCACCAATTACGGAAACCAAACTAAATGGATCGGTCTGCGTGGTGATCTCCACTTCCCCTGCGTCGGGTAAGCTCTCCATGCATATCTCTAGATGTTCCACGCCTCATCGGCTCGTCATCTCCGTTCATTCGGTATAAAGGACGCCGAAACGTTCAAACGTGCGTCTATGTGTGAGTGCTTACTTGATGTGGATACGGCTTGCACGAAATGATGTTTGCTTATCTAAGCGTCTTATAATAATGCTCGTCAATATACGTGAGATAAAAATTGTGAGAATATACAGAAGCAAATGCTTACTTGATATAAAAGATGCCTAGGATCATGCAGCTACTTCATTTTCGGATTTGTCCTCACGTTCTGCTGATAAAGTAAAAGCATATTGAAGATCCTGGCTTCAATCAGAACTTTAATAAATTTTTTGCTTGATTTTATCCAGATGCCTATATGCAAAGCTAATTATAACGTTTCTCTAGTCGAAAAGGTTTTTCGCACCTAGTCATGCCGCGAACTATTACATCTTGAGATGATCAAATATTAGCCCTGGCAAGCGCAGCTCGAAATTCATGTTAAGTAGAAGATATCGAGAAAATCAAGATGAAAATCTTAGCTCGGTCCAAATTCCGAAGCATGGAAGCCGTGCTAGACACTCGAGCTGATACTCAGACCAATTTACTTAGCGCTGAAAAAATGGACGTGATGAAATTGACCCATGCTGCACCACGTCAACTCCCTGGTGAACAACGTTGGAGCAAATCCCGAGGAGGAAAAGCCCGACAGCTCGTTGATTGATGTGAGGGTTGATGAAAAGCGATTGGGTATAGAGCTGATGTTGGATTTAAATCGGGATCAAATAACTGTCAAACGTGTACAAAACAATTACAGGATTCAGCACGGCCTTGTCCATTGCAAGCTTATATGTGGATCAACGCTTTCAAAGATCAATGCAAAGGACATTGGGGATTTAAGCGCGTCGAGTGCTCTTAATATGATACAGTTCTCTCCACGTCCCATGCTTCTGTCATTTAGAGTAAATGAGATGGATGGTGTGACGTGCAAGCTTTGCGAAGAGAGCGTTCATATTACAGAACTGGATGAGCACACGCAATCTTGTATGGTCTTGAAGCAAAATGAATTAGAAATCGAACGCATAAATGCCGGACTTTTGAGCGTACAATATTCATTGTCAGAAAATCAGACGAAACCTGAAATGGAAGGATTGTACACGGAACTCTACGAAATTGTTACTCAGGTAAGCAAGAAGCCGATTGTTTAAGTGCATGCAGACACTTAATGATGGGAATTAATGTACGTAGAGCATGCGCTATGATATTGACGAACTGGAATCAATAGAGTGGTGCTCTCAATTCGTAGAGAAGTCTGATACAATCCATATCACGATCAATGACTTCTAGATTACCAAGTCTATATCAAAGGGAGTTTTTGGGAGGGTTATTTAGCCAGAAAACGAACATCTGGAGACTGATCGCAATAAAAGTGCTTGCAAAAGAGCATTTACTGCACAAAATGCAGGTAAATTCGTGTATTTATTATCTAGGGCTCATTACCATATTCTAGTCTCACCATATTGAGACAGAACGTGATATACTGATGAATATTGCCAGTCCATTCGTTGTGAGGCTGTACTGGACTTTTCAGACTCGGTAATGGATACGCGCTATGAATTCCTATACTAAGAAACGATGGTTTGCAGCAAGAGCCTCTTTCTCGTTATGGAGTACCTTCCAGGTGGTGATCTAATGTCACTATTGGAATCGGTTGTACAGCTTGAAGAACGGGTAATCAAATTGTCACAGTAATAACTTCAAAGCTGGAGAATAACCTATAGCTGTGTAGGTCGTACGGGTTTATATTGCCGAAATAGCTCTTGCACTCAATCATTTGCATTCCAAAGGATTTGTTCATCGGTATGTATTTGTTTTGCTTGTTTTATCTACATGTGTCATAAGATCTGTAATTCTAGAGATCTCAAGCCCGATAACATTCTCATATCAGCAACAGGGCATTTAAAGGTATTGATTCAGCTAGCATCGATTCATTAGACTTTCTGAAAAAGGCATGGGACTGAGCCAGGCGGGTATGAGCAGTTACAATGTCAAGAACAAGAAAAGCAGCAACCGCGCTGCAGATCCTTATCATCCGAGATCATCCGAGCAAAACGAAAACAATTCCGACGCAGCAAGCCTATCGGGACAAGAAGACGTTGAGTGTGTGAAGAAACATTATCATAATTACAATGCTGGATGCGGGACTCCGGATTACTTGTCAAGTACATGGGATCGCCGTGGATTACTGTGGTACATCATGTACGAAATGTTGGCTGGCGTCTCGCCGTTCATTGATCAGACAGTTGAGCTGATATTCGATCACAGCACCAATAGAAGAATCTAGCAAGAAGAAATTGGAAGCTGTCAAGCAGAGCTATACACTTGATTTTTCGGCTTCTGGATTCAGAATCAGCAACCCGTATTGGCTGGGAGAATCTGGAAACTTATAAGCTCTTTGATGCTCTAGATCGAGAGTCTCTTGTAGAGATCCCATCGCCTTTCGTGCCTCTGTTGCAGTGTTCCGGGGATACAAGCTTTCTCAATAACAGAGATTTGACAAAATACCTCGGTTAGAGTCAAAGATGAATAGCGATATCCGATGGTGACGAGGGCGCAGAACAACATAATCGCATCATTCTCGCACAAATGTATGGCATTCAGGTACATGACAAGCTTTCACAGCACGATCTAGGTCACAAACTGCGAAGAGATCTACCTGAACATACTCGCAGCCAAGTTTAGCGCCCGTGGAGGAATATTGAAGCCGCAAAGTACGATTGCTACCAAAGTTTTCTAGCTGCATGTGCAGCTCTCCGTCTTCAGCAAGCAATGATGATAGCTCTAATTCGTTCAGCATCCCAAACATGAATGCTCGTGCGGCTGCCTCAAAAATGAAGCGGAGCTGTTAGCAAACATAAGGTCAGGCATATTGAGCGATGCCTCTTTGTAAGAGCATTGCAACGTACTCAAAGAAAACGTCCTTATCTACATGGCTTGTATACGTGCGAATTAAGGTGCGTACGAGGCACAAATATCATTTCGCTTTTCTGACCTGAACGAATCGCGTCTCCGTAGTTCGTCCTTGCACACTAGTGTCTTCTTTCGTGTCAGTACTGCTTTCGAAAGCAGCTATCAACGGCGATTTAAACTTGTCTTTCCTTGTTCCTTGTACCAATATTTTCGTTCGTTTATCCGCTAAATGCATTTTTTTGCGAGGATTGTTTGAATGCAATTGCATCCGATATGACAAGTCACCAATATAAGGGTACTTAGTTTATTGATGAGGAAATTGAAGCAATGGAGTACCATTTTCACAGATAGTTGCGATCCAGTGTTCTTTTCCAAACTCAATAATTGTGATATAGCCATCTGCGGACGAAATGTAAGCATTTGCGCGTCGGTACTCCAGCTGGTGTCGGCCAGATCCGCATAATGGATATCTTTGACTTCATAAGTTGGATGTGATAGCTAAAGAAGAGAACCGTTATCTGCGAGAGTGTTCGCGATGTTATCGCAGTTGTTTCGCTCAAATATTATTGTATCCCTCAACGCCCAGCTTTAATGAAATAGAGTTTCTTAGAATTTTGAAGAGGAAAAAGAATAGATCGAGTTTTATTTGACGGAGGCACACGACATTATATACGAAAGCTGCTAATGAGATTTGCGATATGTTTAGAGTCTTGGTTCACTGATGAATGGGATCGTTGCAATGAGACTCAGTTGAAGCGCAGAAGATGATGATTGTCGAGACTTGAGACAGTCCGATTTAAAAGCGTTCGATGATAGCTCTCGAACGAGTATCGATTATAGCAGAACGAAAGAGAGGTGTACGAGTTATAAACCATGTTCCTGAATATCAAAACGAAGGAGATTGAAGCTGTACTACAAACAATATCTGCACATTTATAGAAGCACACACGTGTGTGGTATGTTGGGGGTTACTCGCTTATCTCGTACTGGTACATACTGCTTCCAAGCTTAAGTATACTCGACACAGATCTTGAAGCGTTTTACTAATCCTACTTTGAGCCCGCACATCTTCAGTACATTTTGAATGTAAACCGTGCTAATTCGGGATCAATTCCAGTATTGCGTATCGGAGCTCTGAGAAAGTCTGTTGTTTTCCGTCATAAGGCGAGTTCTCTGCCACTATTTTTAGGGTATCGCCATTTGAATGCCAAAAGCTTGCCATGCATGTCCGCAACCTCTGTGTGTCTTGCCATGGACTCAAAAAAATAACATGAGTAGTGAATTTGTATTGTTTCTCTTCTTATATATACTGTGAGCATTATATATACTGTGAGCATTATACGTGCGATATGCAATACTTCTTTAGCTCGAAATCATATTCTGATGTAAGTTGCGAAGTCCTCCGGCGAAAATTAAACAGGTCCATTTACCTCGGACCAGAACTGTGTGTCGCACTTTATCTAAGGTAAAGGCTCGCTTATAAGTTCGTATCGGCGAAGTTATGTTCGCTGGCCGCTTCAAACGAGCAATATATCGCTTACATATAGTATAGCAACTGAGAAGAGCTGGCATTCTTCGGTATTCGCTCACAGCAGTGAAGCTTCATACGTATACACCTACATTGAGTGGTAAGACGATATGGTGTGTTTGTTGGTTGGGAATTTGCTCAAATTACGTCATATCTCAGGCTAGCAGTCGGATGTATCGAGTTCGAGAAAAAGATTCAATTAGGATAATGTCGACTGATATGATCGATAGATGTCATTCATGCTCAAAATGGAATATATGTGGTAGTTCTGCGCGCAATATTTAACTTTCGGGTAGTCAAGAGCAGCTTAAAGCTAATAGCAGCTCCTTCAATTTCACCTACACATGAGGCGATATACGGGCAGCAACAGCTTTCGCGATAAACCATTATGCAGATGATAAAATCCAACATCAGACCTATAGCGCTTGACGCCATCACTCCACCATGAAAACCAACATCCGGTCTTTAACCGGAGCGATAAAAGAAAGAGATGAATAATAGCGAGAGGAATAGACACTCTGACCCGATAGTAGTATAAGTTATCGCCACATTAGTGATGTTTTTAAAGTGACTTATATATATTGGTTACACCATCGTAGTCATCTTAGCTGCAAACGTTTTTGGATAGCTTCGTGCCGTTGCAAAGCAGCATTTGACCTGATCCCAATTCCATGCTATGACCAATGAACACGCGTTGAGTCGTTCGGCATGAAGCCTTTCGATTCACAGCAATAGATGCGAACATCTTGATCAAGAGCTGCAGCATGCTTATGTGTGGAGCCCGTACAAAAAGTATTTAATATTCGATCAGATGAATTGATACTCATCTATTTAGCTACATCGCGTTAAGGTACCTCCGTTACCATGTACTGGTGTTTGTAAAGAGACAATAGATTCCATGGCGGAGGCCGAATATATTCGTTCCACTAGCGCTCGATATGGATAAGGACGCTTATACGAGTCCGATGATGCTTCACACTATGACGCTTGGGCCTTCAGAGTATCGTTGACAGCATGATCATGGCATTACTCTTATCATAAACCGCATTCATCAGAACAACAAAATATATACATCAAGTCAAGTTTTGCTTCTTTTTGCAAGTATAAAAGCAACATCGTGCTACGCGACAAAGGGAAGATTAATATGCCACATACTATAAGAACGCTGCTCACGCACAGACTAAAGGCTACCCATGGATATGTACTACTGAGGGCACTCATTCAGCAAAATTGCACGTCATGCCAGCACTTGCGCATATATTCCCACACTACTGAGATATTTTTAAGAGGTATTTGAGGATAGCGGTAAGAGATGGAAGAGAGTAAACAATGTCGCCTCGAAAGCGTGAATAATGAAATATGTATGCTTATATTGCAGCTTAATTTAATGAAAGTATGGAGTGTTACCAGTGGGATTCATGTGCATTGAATTCGATCCTGTCGTGGTTGGATAGACAGACAAGGATAGTTGAGGGGTAGTTGCCATTGGTGTGCCACTTGCGGGATACTGCATCCCGGTTCTTAAGTTGCCATATCCAGTTCGACCACTCCCGCCAGTACCTCCGTGATCGCTCCCAATTCCAGCAGCGCCGTATACGCTCCCAAATCCAGCAGCGCCATAATCTCCAATACCTCCGTAATTGCTCCTAAATCCAGCAGCATCGTAGCCGCTAGTACTTCCGTAGCCAATCCCAAATCCACTACCTCCGTAGCCGCTCCCACCTCCAACAGCGCCGTAACAGCTCCCACCTCTAGCAGCGCCATAATCTCCAATACCTCCGAAGCCGCTCCCACCTCTAGCAGCGCCATAATCTCCAATACCTCCGTAATTGCTCCTAAATCCAGCACCATCGTGGCCGCTAGTACTTCCGTAGCCAATCCCAAATCCACTACCTCCGTAGCCGCTCCCACCTCCAACAGCGCCGTAACTGCTCCCACCTCTAGCAGCGCCATAATCTCCAATACCTCCGAAGCCGCTCCCACCTCCAGCAGCGCCGTAAACGCTCCCTAATCCAGCAGCGCCATAATCTCCAATACCTCCGTAATTGCTCCTAAATCCAGCACCATCGTGGCCGCTAGTACTTCCGTAGCCAATCCCAAATCCACTACCTCCGTAGCCGCTCCCACCTCCAACAGCGCCGTAACTGCTCCCACCTCTAGCAGCGCCATAGCCTCCAATACTTCCGTAACTGCTCCCACCTCCAGCAGCGCCGTAAACGCTCCTAAATCCAGCACCATCGTAGCCGCTAGTACTTCCGTAGCCAATCCCAAATCCGTTACCTCCGTAGCCGCTAAATCCGCCCCCGGTTCCGGCAGCGTTGTAGCCGCTAGTGCCTCCGTAGCCGCCACTAGCTCCGAAGAAGGCACCAGGTGAATGGCTAACACCAGCTCCGTATCCAGCAGTATGTCCTGCGTAAGAATTCATGTACGAACTCGGATATTCAGCTTCCAAACTGTGATATTTGCCATGTGTATCAAGACTAGCATCTTCTTTGTTGTCATGCTTACTGTCATCCCCCGTCACAGTCAATACCGCTGAGCAGACAGCGCTGATAAACGTGACGAAGTAAGCTGGACTCATCATGTTTCAGCTTGAAGGAATGAGTGGCAATTTGATAATGAGAGAAGTTTTCGATGTTTTCATGTATGTCAATTGCGCCATTCAATCCCTTTCTTCTCACTTGATTTTCACGAAGCAACAAATGGTTCTCGACAGCTCATCAGGTATTGAATTTTCTAGCCCCAGTGACTCAGCGGCATAGTACATTGTGACGGAACCACACGCATGAAGAAACCGGAGAATATATGACACGTCATTGTCATTGTGCAATTACGATACGTAGAGATGAGTACCCCTGTATAGATAGCCGGGCTCATACGGAATCTCTTTTAATACCAAACGATTAAAACAATAGCCGACACAACCCTGACACTATCAGCATGAAGCACATCTCAAAGCTAATGCCATTTCGAAACGGAGCCAATCGACTTGAGATTTTCGCTATCGCTGGAATGTATCGGCCACGTCATCTGATCGCACCATCAAATTTTTGCTCATCATCGCTTCTTATAACAAACATATGATGACCCCTCTCATGCACTTCATCCGTTGAGACATCGCCGCAAATTACAGCTGTCAGAAGAATCGTAAGTAGAAATCTCGTGCAGAATTCAGTCGCGTAGTTCGCAGCGAACTTTTTGCTCATGTTCTGTTTCTCATAATGTTCTTTCGCCTCATGCAGCAATGTACAGCTACTTGATTGAATGAGATATACTTTGGCGACCACCGTTGTGCCCATTACGGCTACATATATCCAAGGCATATGGTCGAGTGTGTTCCGATGAAAGAGTCGCGATACATTTTGTTATGCCTGGACGCCAGGACACGGACCTCATCGGCTTGACTTTTCGTATCGCTATCAACGTATACATTTTTTCTTGCAATAGTCACGCTTGTGCTTGTACGCCATCTGCCGCGTTGTATAGAAACTTACAATTCTCATCACTTCACTTGCTCTTGACACATATCGCATGCCTGAGGTTAGCACCGATACAAATTCCAAAGACTGACGCCTTGTGTCATGAGTCGAAACGAATGAGATCTTCAGCGCGCCAGTCAAAAGCTTACGATTTATTCTAGTCTCGATACTTTTTCGATCTCGTACTGAGTCTTCTTCATTAGACAATGTAGCTCCAATAAACACGGCAAAAGCTGTATTCATAATTACTTCTTGAAAATTGTACAATCCATATCGTGAATGTATCGGCTCTTCTATAGCTACTGAGGACGCGTTTGTTTTATCAGACATCGCAATGCGGATGGAGCAAATCGATTGGGCTGAAAAAACTTGAGCGAGTAGAAAAGCTCTTCGAAGAGCGCGGCAACTCTGGGGAATGCAAAGCTGCTTGCGCTCACATTGAGCTCAGGATGAATAGGATCTTCAATGACAAGGGCTGGTTTGATGCCAATTATTACAGGATCTGCAAGGCGATAGATATATCCTCCGTCTCGAATAGAAAGCCCGCACTGATGCGGGTCAAAAATACTGCCATAGAATTCCAGAAAATCAATTGTGAATTCACCCAAATTTGAGGTTTCTTCGTGCGCTTGAAAGCTATCGACCAGAGTAGATCCTGCAATTGGCGAGCTACATGAAGATTCTTCTGTATCCGCATTGCTAGTGACGCTCATAGCATCACTCTGCTCTTTGCCCTTCTTTAGTAAACAAGGCTTCACTTTTGGTGGAGCTGCAGCTACACTTGCAAAACTTGCCTTGGTAGTGGGTTTCTCGCATTGTGTTTGTGGCTTCTCCAGTTTTATTTTCCCAGACGTCACTGCAGCGTAGCTGACTGGAATTGAATTGCTTATTGGCTTCAACTTGGAGTGTTTATTCGAGGGTTCAGACTTTGCTTTAAGGGATACCGTAGGCTTGGTGAGCGCAGCGGCGTACGATTGTTTACCCCTATCTAAATTTAATGCTCTCTGCTCATTCGTACAGACTGAATTAGACTTGTAATTCGCACACAGACTTCTGAACTCGGTTTTGTTGATACGCGTGTTGGAGTATCGAGATAGGGCTCCCAGAAGCATACGTAGCCGCTGCATAGAAACACCTTTTCCCACGCTTTCGAAGTAGAGAAAAGTGGATCAGCATGAGAACAAGTGAGTACGAGCTGAGACCACCACGATAAGTATCATTCAGGTCACGTTCTCGAAGAAGCTGTTTGAACAGAATAGCCATCGGATACAATTCAGGAATGTCTTTCGCGCATTCTCGAACTAGATCTCTGAATACAGGCAACGGTATGAGTACACGCTCGCATTTTATCACACAACGTAGTACCTCGCGAGGAGACCACTGTGTGTGTACGATGTCTCGAAAGTAATATCAATGGGTATAAGCCCTTGCGTACTCACAAGCTTGAGTACTGGAACCTTGGCAGTATCAAGAACACACACAGATTCTACCCATGACTGCTCTTGTAATTCTGATGATAGCTTTCTCAAATGTGCGATGGCTGCAGAAGGATCCAAATTGTCGGTAACGTTCTACAAACAAAACAAATGTCAGCGACAGAATTGCCTATACCTTCAAGCAACAGACCAGCACAACGAGATCAACATCACTCGAAGGTAGCCAGAGTCCTGTTGAGTAGGATCCGAAAGGCTCCAATTTGGAGCGGGGCCATAGATGATGCACAATCTCAGACACATTGTAAATAATTTTCTTAACGCCCACATCCATCGACGTCGCTAACGCTTTTGTTTGTGTGGCATATTCTAGGATCTGTTGATGTAGTTCTCTAGCGATCCTGTCTTCTCGCGATCGTCGTGTTCCTTTACCCTTTCCTGCCTTAGTACTTCGACATGCAGCACAAGAAGTAGCTACGGGCGGTTTAACGTATTCTTTGGGCCTTTCTCCTGTCTCTCTCTCCACTATTTGATTACCATAATACGCTCTATCTCGTCGTTTTTCTTTGCTTGTTTCCGTTTGCTGATGTCGTTTACCTTTGCAATGAGGTCTCAAAAAATGATCTACTGTCAAAGATAATAAAGCATGTAAATGAACTAATTCAAAATGCAACGAAAAGCATTATCACATTTGTGTGTTTTCACGGAAGCCCCAGACCAACAAGGATCGACTTCCTTTCGACAATGGGTAGCTAGATTGCTTTGGAAGGCTGTACATGTTCGACTCTTATCGAAAGCCGTCGGTGAACGATGATGTTTCCACATAGGCGACTTATTCTTGCGAAATTTGAACCGTTTTGTTTCGTTTTGTTCAGAATGCGAACCGATCAAAGACGTTAACTTCGTAGTTGGCATTGGCAGCTTTACGTGGTTCAGTGATTCAAATTATGGCTTGCCTAATTATACCAGTTTGTCGTAGAAACAAGGAGAATAGGGCTAGGACAGTATTTAAAATGCTTCTTTGGGTACTTTGCTGTGTGTTAGGTTTGTGTGTAGCTGTTAAGGTATGTAGAGTACCTAAATATAGGATTGACTGGCTGACGACGAATGTCATTCCTTCATACTCTCATATTTCATAATCATATATCAATCTATCATTATTTTCCACAGGTCATAAATACTCAGAGTTAATGATGTTACCTTCAACCTTTGCATCTGATACCGACGGCTCAGATGATCCGAAGATAAACGGGCAGCTCAAAGGAAATACAATGTGCTGCTTTAGCGGTAGCTCGCAACAGACCAGTATCTTACAGGATCTTGCCGTTCTTTCATCTTTTTCTGCACTTATACACTATAATTTCGGAACGTTTGGATTACTTGTTGTCTTTCTATTCTTACTGCTCTATACCCAATACCAACGTGTCTCAAAAACTTACCGATATATATCTCAAACCACATGTCTCGCTGCCGATGTATATCATTCGCCGGAATTACCCACAAGCCACCCATGGAGAAATACTACAATAGGAAAGGTAAAAAATTGTAACGATCTTAAGAATGCATTTTCTGATTCCAATACACGGGTCACCCATTCTTGTTCTGATTCTCACTCTGAATCTGAATCTGATCTGATCTCGGAAAATGGTAGCCCCGAAGAACGAAATGTGAAGAAAGCGAAACAATCGATCCAAAAAATTTCCTTACGAGAGCATTGTCGATCCAATATATCTGTTCGTGAAATCTCGAAAGAATTGAATGCTGCTCGAACGGACCGCGAGAATATGGATGGTACGATGACAGGCACCAGCGTTCAAATCAACTCGCAAATGCCAGTACCCTTTGAAAATGAGCTTTTCAAAGGCAGCTTGTATCTATTCAATTGTACCGATGGAGCGTGGATGAATAATTGGTCACACTTATTCGAAAATCGCCGTCGCATGTGCTGGATACAAGTACAAGGACAATTCAAGCAGCAACCAAAGGGACCAATATATCTAGGCGGAGAGCTGCCAACGTATGTTTCTTTCAATTTGTTTGCAAAAAGCCTGGCGTATTTGATTCTCAATGTTGTCAAGAAATTAATTGGTAAAATCTCTTACAGCCTCGGTGACAAAGAGGATTGTCAGCTGCCGCACGTAACATTTCCACTGTATCAGTCCGTTGATCGGCTTATGCGTACCCCCAAAGGGCAAACCCCACCACAATTGGAGACGGATACCTTGGTGAAAGTGAAATGGAGCGTGAACAGCGGCAGCTCACACCGCGTGGGCAGGAAGTATATGATACGGAGTCGATTTACACTTTTCACATTCACACGATGTACGTGGATCTGGAACAGTGGAAAACAGTCAATATTCCTGGCGTGCACGATATTCAGCTCACAACTTTTTTCAAGTCACTCCCGTTACGCATTGTTGCCTATGAAAGCGATGACAAAGAACGAGATGCTCAAATACATGCGAAGAAACGCTACCTTTTTTGTCTAGAGATGCGTCACGAAATCTTAGATTCGGATGAGGATGGAGTTAGCGAAATGGATACAAGCGTATCGAAAAGCACAACATGCACGAGCGCCGAGTTGGAAATGTACCCTGTTAAGAGTGAGTATTCAGTACAACATTGCGGAGAAATGGAAGCGCTGCTGAATTATAATGTGATCAAACTTCAGTATTTATTCTGGATTGAAGAATCCGATGGAGTATGTCCCGTACGTCGTGTCTTTTACGCATTTTCCTGTATGGAAATGCAGGAAGACGGTGAAACCATGCAATACTTATCGATCGTTAGTGTCGACATGCTTCGAACATTTCTGTTCGGCCCGCTCGCTATATCACAATACCTTCCAGTGCCACCTTTGCCTGTCATGAGACTCCACAGTCGCTCCCATAAGAGCAATTACGCTACAATTCAAGAGGAAGCACGAGAAATGGGTCGGTATTTGCAAGAGACATGTGAGATTATGTACTCACAAGATGATTCATGTAAGGAATTGAAGGTTTTGAAGAGAAACTTGTATCAGTGCTTCATCAACCGAAACAGTTTATTCACAACACGTATTTCTCCCGAAAGTATTGGCGTTTATATGGAGGAACGAGACCGTGCTACGATGGATGTGCGTTTTCAACGAGTCGTGTATCGAATCTGTGCCGATTATTTGGTTCGTGAAGAAGCGCTTCTTTTGACGCCAAAAAGATTGCTATTCTTTCGTGCGTATTCAAGTACGGCCGATTACATTGTTGTATGCAGTCGTATCATCGATATACAATGCGTGCCCTTTCCATTCTACGATAGAGAATTGAACCCTACCGATATGGACCCTCTGAGGTCTTTTTTCATAGAGGGAGCTTCAGTGCATTGTGTACAAATTGATACGATTGCGGAATTGATTCTGGTTTGCTTACCTTCGAAAGACGATTGTGAAGACTTTTTATCTGTCTTCAAGAAAAATTGTGCCTTGGATCAGAAAGCCCACACGACCAACGTCGCCAAAGGTTTTGCGATCAATGCCTTCAATAAGATCGGCACGAAACATGTTCTCAATAATCGCAATCTTCATCCCTGTGGAGACATGATACAGTCTCCAAAACAAATCTCCATCCACGCACAAGAGACGCTTAGAACGGTATTAAATATTCACCAAAATCTCATGAAAGTGTCCGATTTCTTAAACAAAACGGACATCGATGAGGTGCTGCGATTTCTAGAGCTTTCCAGCGCATTCCGGATCTTGGATTTACAATCCTTTCATCAGAATGCTTCGCATGAACAAAAGCTGGCGTTTTATCTCAATTTGTATCATATTCTTCTGGCACATGCGATGCTCGCTGTAGGATTTCCAAAGCAAAAGTACAAACGACTGCCGTTCATCACGCAATTCGCGTACGTTATTGGAACACAGAGACTTAGCGTTTCTCTAGCGGAGATTGAGCATGTGATCCTTCGTGCTAGAATGAAGCGTGCACAGATTCTTCATATTCCTGTGGATGCAATCATTCGAAACTCATCTCGACAATCTCATCTGGCATCGATTGGCCTTGCGCATCCCGATGCTCGCATCTCTTTCGCATTAGCGATGAATGATCAAGATGAAAACGATGTCTGTGTTTTCAATGCAGAAGATATTCATGAACAGCTGAATAAAGTGGCATCGCGTTACATGGAACGCAACTTGTCTCTGAACACTTCCAAGAACATCATCATGCTGCCAAAGATTTGTGAGTGGTATAGCGCTGATTATTCGAGCCGAAGTGTCATGAGTTCAATTTTACAAGGAAATAAAACGGTCTGCAACGAGCGCAGAGAACTGAGTATGTATTGTGCTCGAAAACTAATGGGATTTCTTTCTTCTAAAACGCAAGAACATATGCAGTCCATACTTGAAAGTCCGAAGTGTCAGATCAAATATTCTCATTTCCGATATACGTCAAAACCGTTTCTAGCGTTAGAAAATTCGTAGAGCAGGTTTTTGGCTTGTGGCGTTTGTTCATGCTGCCGTACGATATGACATGGATTCTCAGCCTTTCTTCAAGATATCTGAAAGAGACGAGCGAGCTACGAGCGCTGGAATGGATGGAGCGTACGTGCTGTACGAAGGAGCCAAGATATTTCAGCATGCGCTTCCAACATTTGCATTTACATATGTGTTCCGATCGAGCCAAGAAAAGTAATTACACGATACATCCCTTCACAATGGCGTCGCAGTCCTTGAGTATGGCTTCAATCCATGTCAATTTTCCGCTGAGCAGCAATTCAGTGGGAAAAGCGCGATCAAATCATCTAATATCATATCAATTCTAGCTTCCAGTCTTAAACGGAGACAGCTTCTGTATCCATCTCAATCCATATTTGTAGCGTACAACAGGCCAAGTTCTGAGTCTGACAGCAAACACTGTACAAAGACTTGTGGAGAATTCGATCGCCTTCAATGATTTAGAAGAATCGGAACTGAGAAATTTCGACTTGAGCGATTTTTGGCAAGCTCCAGCATGGCCCTTGTTCCACGCTGCACAAAGGATTGAGTTCGAACGGAGGGCTTCAAGAAGAAGGACTTTGACCAATGCATATGCCCATTTGACCTTTCTATGGACCTCGAAGTATTTGAAATGCCGATAAGCGTTGTAAATGTTGGAATGAGCTCGTGTAGCTCGAACGAAGACATTGTATGGCTGGTCATATCGCTCCTCAGCAATCGTTTAAGCTGAAGACTGTGGAGAAGCAGAAGAATTATTTTCAGTGTTATCTAGAACGCGATGATCCAAGAACTCTGAAGCAGGCGTATACTTGGACTGGCGTGGTTCTTATACATCCTTTGGTTTGTTGGGATTTATCATAATGCTGGAGCAACATGATCAACGTTTTGAGTGGTACTGTATTGCCAGAGTCGTTCGGCAATTTTGGGAAGGAGATAGTTTTCACTTTTTTGCTGCGACGCGTTTCTATGGAAATCAATAAGAAGACGCGTAGTCTCCAGCTCGCTAAGCTTTCTTGCACGCCATTGTGCTGCAAGCTTTAAGAGCGCTTTAGGGGCTATCTCTGTAATCAACGTGAATACATAGCTCGACATAATATCAATTTTTGAGCGGCTATAAGATTAGAGAGAGATAGTAGAAGCATAATCAATGAAATCTCACTTATCACTACACAAGACTCTTAATGTTTACTATAAGGCTATAATCTTGCCTATAAACTGCTGCAGTCGATTAGACCAGGACTGCAGCACACGCTTCGTTATACTGCAAATGTCTGCAGATACGGAGCCCGAATATTTGATAACCGTTACCATATTAGAAACCGGTCTACTATTCAAAGCTATATGCATCGGTGATCGCTGCGCAATCGACAGCCGCTCTTCCGCGATTGCGAGCTGTGTTTGTAAGTCTTCCATTTCCATATTCTTTCGCTCGTGTATGACCAATATATTGTGTTTTGTTTGTTTCGTTACCGTTTCCATTTCTTTTCGCGCTTCTTCTGCATTAATGACGTTCCTTTTCACAATGTTGAGCTCTGTTTCCTTCTCGATCTGTTCCATATCATAGCGCTCGCTCATGATGTGTATTTTCTTTTCCAGTTGTTTGTTTTCTTTTTCCAGCGTGATATTTCGATTATGCTCGCATTCCATGCCATGCTGTAATCCTTCGTTCATTGCGGCGAGTTCTCGTAATTTCTTCTCGCTGTCATTCTGCGTCCGTTCTAGATCCTCATTCTTCGCCTTCAGACTTGCATTCGTTTCATTAAGAGCCTTCACGAGGTCTTGGAGTCGTAGTGACTCGACATGAAAAGCATCCAAACGCTGGGCGATGCTCTCCATTTTACTTCCATAATCTTTTACGTTCTTGCTCAACTCTTCATTTTGAGACTCCGAAAGAGCGAGCTGCTGCCCAAGAACTTGCTGCAGCTCCGTGCTCGAGCTTACGAAATCTTCAAATTCCTTCTTAAGTTCGGCAATTTTCTTGAAGTTCTTCAGGTACAGAATCCGGAGTTGATTTTTCGATAAGCTTTTTACAGCTTGTTTGGCTGCTGCGTTGCTGGTTCGGGTGCTGTTCATAGTAGAAATTCAGTTGTGAGGTCAATGATCGTGGGCATATCAATGGTCACAAACCTGACTAATGGGTCTTTTGACCAGATTTTCTTCCCTTGTTCTGACCGCGAAGAAACTGAGAACATGTTCTCATTCAAAGAAGGTTGCGTCAGTAAACGACATGAGAACTGGGATTTCGTATGCTGTCGTTTTGTTGTTGCTATCACATTTAGGCTTTTATACGTAGAATTCTGAATTCTCTTCCTCGGCGCTTCAGTTCTCTGTAGATTCTTCGTCGATTGGTCACAGAATGCGTGTCATGCTATATATAGATAGCCCATATACAACCAGAGTCTTGACTTTCGCAGGAATGATATATCGATGCGGTTTCTGAGCTCCTTTGAGATTGAACAGCTTCAGGGACCTATGAAGTGCTTCCTGAACAATCAAATGATGCTGAGTTCACATAGTAGTACATAGATTTGATGTCGAAGCGTATGTATTACAGCCACGCTATTTACTTCTCTATTTTTTGCTGCTGCTTTCCAACGTCAGACTGCTTCTTCAAAAGTCTTTCGCATTGGATTACTGAAGCCATGGCCACCATGCTTTGAGTGTCATATTCACATGACAATTCTGAAAGGAGAGTAGCTGAAACACTATCGTTAATGAGTTTGTTACACTCGACTTGATTCGAATTCTTCAACAGACATCTTTCTTGTACTTGCCTTGCATTCCAATCACCATATGCATCTCGAGCAAATAGCTAAAGCTACTTCAGTACGGAGCAAGATTCGCACAGCACTTTCTGAATTTGCTCGTTTCTGTGTTGTAGCGCATCACGGACTGTACCAGCAAGCCAGTCTAGCGAGAAAATGGTTCAAAATATTGAAGACTTTTTCTTTGAAGGTGTTCAAATCCATTCCGATCTCCTCGTACTCGAATTGGGGGTAAAGTATCGCATAGGTATCGACAATCACTTCTTTACAGCTTGACAAATGACGATCCATCATTGGAATCCATGCCAAAAAATCAACCCATTGTGGCGATTCAAGTTCAGATGATAGTCGCACAAGCGATACAGCGCACCATTCCAACAAATCAGCAAAGTACCGAAGCAGATGAATTCCTTCCATCAAAAGTCAACGCTCATTGTCGTACAAGTCACTATCGAACCCATAATCATCGCAAATTTCATCCGCCTCCTCACTGTTGTGTTCATCCGCACATTCTTTCAATTTCTAATGGAGTCTTTCAACATACTGATACACTAGTACCATTGAGTCATGATTCTTCGAGGCATGATATGCAAAATAGCTGCAGCGTCATACGCTTTATAGCCGCGAGATTCGAGTCTGGTAAGCATTTTACTCGCTTACACGACTCCCACACACGTCCTGTCAATTCGGGCTCACGATGACCACCCGAAATCAGCTCTTGCACTAAAACTTCGAGGTCTAGCAACACTCGCCTGTTACATTGGCAAATATTTTCTCAGATGAGATATCAAACCAGAACTAGAATCAGAAACGAGTATTTCAGAGTTTGAGTCATAAATTTTCCAAGCGTGGAACTGAACCCACAATAAATTGCTGTCTTTGTTGCTGAATAAAGTTTTTGTGTCGGTACTGTGAGTGTCTCACATACACTTGACGATTGGACAGCCGTCGGTGAGCCACTAGGAACAAGCGATAGTTTTGTGACGGCTTCCGCAATGGATCCGCTAGACTATGTGTGCTTTTAATCATATCAGCTGTTATGGAAAAAACTGCTGGCAATTTCTGCGAGCATGATACTTCGTGCTACGTCAAAATCATCGCTTTTGTCCCAGAATATATTTGTAATATCCTCAGAACGGTGAGGTATTTTTAAGATCATTCAAGTTATTTGAATGCTAACTTTAGTATCTTCTAAAGAGTGCTCATGTTCGAATTTAAAGCTTTATTGTTCGCGCTACCCATTTATACGACGGTCGATGGCGCAAATGCTCTAGTGTATGATTAAGGTGTACACACTTATTAGCGCAGAAAGCGTACTATTGTCGACGTAGGAGAATGGCAATGGCCAGAGATCTTCAAGGAGTGAGGAGTATCGAAAGTAATTTACGCTGCAATATATGTGGTGTTTATCTTCATGGTCCCGTACTGCTTCCATGCCGGTACTCCATATACCTCTGACACTTTATAGTAATTTGACATATCAATGTAACAATTTATTCGCATCGTAGTCATATCTTCTGTTCAGTATGCATCCGTCGCTATTTTCAGTGCAATGGAAGCAACAGCTGCTGTCCAGAATGTAAATCGTCTTGTGCCACTTCACAGCTCGTTTCCAATTCGACGGTTGAGAGAATAGCGATTGATTTCGCTGTGATGAAGCCTGGAATGCTGCAACTATTTTCGAGTGGATCCATTGCACGCGACTACAAAACAATACAGGAATAGAAGGGAGATACGACGATCGAAAGCGCTGGGTTTACAGTCGTCAAAAGGCTCCCGTTAGTATCGTACTTCGTGATGAAAGATAAGGAAGTACGTAATGAATATATATCATCCAAATCGCAGCTGTTGAACGTATGTTATCAGATCCGAAATGGAGGTCAGTGGTATGGATTCGGTTGTTAAAGAGAGAGAAGATATGATCCAAACGCATGAAGAGATGATAATTTATTTCGTTTCTATCTATTTACTTTTATGATTTGAGCTATTGTTTTACGACGGTATATCCTGCAAATATTTGCGTAGGCAGACTCGTGCCGACCAAAGTCGAAGGAAGCCATTTGTGAACAGCTTATGCAACGGTTTTATGTACGTAGAAGGAGAAGATGCGATCAGAAGGAGCAAAACATTTTTGCACGAACACATCGTAAACGTTAGCCTCGTGTTTTCAAAGATTACAGGATGAGATTCGAAATCGATCACAAGCTCGTGAATTAAAGCACGAAAGATAAAGTTGTGGCGCCATGTATGTCCTGTGGGTAGTCAACATGATCTCAACATCCATCGTGATACCTTGGAG
This sequence comes from Portulaca oleracea, assembly GCA_029582165.1. Lineage (NCBI taxonomy): Eukaryota > Viridiplantae > Streptophyta > Magnoliopsida > Caryophyllales > Portulacaceae > Portulaca > Portulaca oleracea. The sequence continues at coordinate 29,508 of JARFYH010000038.1, forward strand.
ATAAGTAAAATCTATTCGTACCCCACGAACGAAATGATTTGCAAGCGTAAAAGAGACAAATCTAATTCAAGGATTTGAGCACACCAAAACAAAATCAAGTTCTAAGTTTTGGAGCCAATACTGAGAAAGACAAAGATACCAGCAAAGCCATCGCGATGCGCTCGAGAGGAATGACTTGGATTGTGCTCGATGCACGCTTTATACTTCCTCAGGCAGAAGATATTGCGAAGCGTGCGGCTACGAAAATTGCTCAAAGCGCGCAATTCCTACCAAGAAACGCTATCAGTCTAACTTCATACAGCGCACGAAAGAATGAAGCTTTGGAGATCTGGATCTAAAGACACTCATATACAAAGCACTGCGTATACTGAGCGCTCGTCATAGCAGGTCAACAAAACTGGCGTATTAAAAATTGAACAGTGTCGACGTTGTATCCGAATGTGCAAGTGTGGCTCAACACATTCTTCTCCTTTCTGCATGTCTTTGCAAAAAGAACGAACTGGATTGTATAGACGAAGCGTTTGCTTGTCAGAAGTAGCAGAAACGTATGATGCTTCTTTTGCTTTGACAAGAAACGTAATACAATTACGTCAATTTTTAATGAACGTACCATTAGCGGGTACCTCAACGAATTAAGGTTAGGTGTCGATTTGCCATGTGGCGTCAGAATCTCTCTACTGTGATCAACTCATACTTATTCTTCGACATTTCGCTATGTTTCTGCGTGTATCAATCAATTTATCGATTTCATCATTATGCTACAAAAAAAAATGAGTAAGAGACATATATCCTTCCGGAATTAAAAGATATAATTATGCTTCTGCTACGCTTTCTTATGAATGTGCCATCAATCGAAACATGTAAAATCCATAGAAAGCAGAAGCAGATGCTATAGAGTCGGCTTATACCATATGTCTTATCGATCCTCTACCGCGTTTATCAAATTTTAAAGTTGCATAGCTGCCATTCCTCAAAATTAATCCCATTCAAGATGCTGTCTTCGGCGCACGTTGCCTATGTCATTAGCTTCAGTACCTTGTTTGCACTCTTCATCGATCGATCCCAGAGCTTTGCAGACGTGCGAAGCTCTCAAATACGTGGTCATAGATTTCTTGACGATGATACTATAAATACAATTCCCCAGGACGTCAAGTGCGAACAAAAGACAATATGTGACTCTAAAAACTATTGTGCTATTGTTTGTCAACGAGGACTGTTGTGGTGGGGCAGTGGCTACAGGAGGCTTTGAAACTTCAGCGGCAGCTCGCTTATAAACGAGACATATGCACAGCGCAGCTTTCCTGGGACTCACAACTCGGCAATAACATTGGCAGATGTAGGATTAGATCAGAAGATATATGTTGCGTATTAGCTTTTCTGACGTCGTTTATGGTAGGGTTACGGGGTTGAAGACCATGTCTTTGAACGCATTTTGCGTTTAACGCCGTGGAAAGGTGATGTTCGCACTAATGATCAGGTAAGCGATCGTCGGATTTACGTGAAGAGCGTATTCTTTAAGACATATGACAGCTCTTCTCATTAACCGATCAATTGGAAATGGGCGTACGGCTGTTGGAATTGGACGTGCACTATGTAAATGATCAGCTCACGATTGCACATTGCGGCGGATTCCAATCTAAAAATTTTGATCCATTATTGATTCCATCAGATCTGCTGCTAAATTATTTGGTAAGGATATTGATTGGGACACAGGGTTGATCGGATGCAATCCCAGTTTTAGCGGCATTCCGTCAATAGACCAGCGTACACTGGTCAATGCACTTGAAGAGATATCGGGTTGGCTAAAGAGCAATAAAGATGAGTTTTGATGGTTTTCCTCGATGACGACGAAGAGATTGAGAAACAGGGCCGAGTTGAGGAGTTGGTTAATGCTATTTCAGCTTCGTTTGACCTCAGTATCATTTTACGCCGAAAGACAAGGTTTGATTAGTTGTTTTGTCGCATTCAGGGTGTATGAAAGAGTTTGTATGCTGATAGGATACTGCTTGGCCGACTTTCGATGAAATGATGAAACAAGGAAAACGAATCTTGTTCATGTCTGGAACGCATTATGCCAGTGCGGATACTATACTTTTCACGAAGGCCGATATATGCTCTTGGACGGAACCGAGTCTTCCGCTGAAATCATACCCAGCTTGTGAATTTGCTAGCGGGGAAGTACAGTGAGCCAGATCGGAACCGTCTTTCGACCGCAAACAAGTGAAATTTTGTACGGTCCTCTTAACGCTAGCGGAGAATTTGGACCGAACGTTCAGGTTCTGAACGAGTCAACTATTCCTGGTGTCATGCAGTGTGGAACAAATTACCCTTCGCCTGATCTCTTGACGCCAAAACGAGCAGAATCTTTTGTCTGGACATTTGATAGAAACTACCTGCGCGATCCACGCTTATGTCTCGGCCTCTCCAAATCGTCGCCACATTGGAAGAATATCGATTGCACTAATTTGCAAGCCACTGTTGCCGCATGCCGCAGTGTTAGTGATCCTCGGAAGTGGAACCTATCCGATCAAATATCAGATTATAAATCAGGTGATAAAGCTTGTTTAGCCATCGGCAGCGACATGATATTCTCCGTACCTGCATCAGCTTACGAGAATCAGCTTGTCATGCAGCAGCTCTCAGCTTCGAGCAATCTCATACAACAAATCATTTTTAGCGTGGCTCCAATCAGCTGAGCACTTTACGTCAAGTGCTTTCTGTCTCGACGAGATTGGCATATCGTATGCTGTGCCAGCGCTTTATGTGACGTCGCTCATTGTCAAGATCAATCATGCTGTTGTGATAACATATCTGATGCTGAGGACTGAGTGGTTAAAGCTGCAGCTCTTTAAAATTATGAATAACTGTGTAGTAGCTTACAGAAGAGGATCTTATGCGAACTGATACGGTTCGCACGATGAATAAACCATCATATGTATTGTTCCTCAAAAGCAGTGACGAAGCGTACGATTCCGCTTTGCTCGATGCGCAACAAGACAAAATACAGCAGTTTTCCTTCATCTACAGAAGTTTTAGCGTTTGAGTTTGTAAATCAGCAAGCTCTAATGAAGATCCTGCTGCAACTCCCTAAAACTCATAGCGGTATCATTCTAACAAGCCCTAGAGCAATCAATGCTATTGTGAATGTCCTGGAAACAATGTCCTCGAGCGATCAGAAAAAGCGATTAAAAATCTCAAATCTGTTGTGATCTATGCCGTCGGAAAAGTGGCAGCGAAAAATTTGAACAAATTTGAGATTGCATGCCAATGTGATTCGCCTGATTCTTCGGAGAATCTCGCTGCTTATATAGAACAAAAAGGGGTTCTACCGCCAAGCTGGAAGCAAAAACCCACGCTTGTTTTATGCGGAGATAAACGGCAAAATACATGACCGGACAGCTTTTACAAGCAAAAGTTGATGCTGGAGGAGCTCAGAGTGTAACAAAGCGCTATCAAAGCTGACATTGAGGAACCTCATGCATGCGGAATACCTGTTTGGGTAGTATTCTTTAGTCCGAGTAGATTCAAGGCAGTGTAAGATTTATTGCTACCATAGGTTCGAATATTAAAAGCCACAACTGGAAAGACTACTGCGGAAGCATTACAGAAGCACGCGAAAGAGAGCGGAGAGAGTCACTGGGACCTCAACGTCGTATCTCCATCACCGGCACCTCATGCGCTGGCAAGCTCGATTCTTAACTATGAGCAAACAACGCAGGAGCAGCATCAGAATTGAAAAGTAACTAATAGGACTTAGATTTCTATAAAATATATGGAGCTTGAAGCGCAATTCTTTCTCAGCTACCTCATCTTCGTCTTGTTGAATGCTTTCTGAACAATCATAGTCATTTTATCCCCGCCAGTCTGCGCCTGCTGTTTGTTGCTAGAGTAGTATTCGCTCATTCTCGTTGCAAGATCTCCAAACTCAATCAAAATAGAACTCCCAGACGTCGATTTCAGGGCACTCATTTCTCCTTCAGGCATCAGCACATTCATCTTCTGCTTAGCATCCTTTTTACATATTGTGTATCCGATTGTATTTGCTCCATTTGATGTCCGCGCAACAAGGACAAGTAGAGCCCATCGCACCTTGAATTTGAGAATCAAAATAAGCAAATATAATACTCAAACAGCAGGATCTCCATATAATCCAAACCAAAATTCACGAGAATCAATTTAACCATAAGCTTTTCCATTTTCATCTGGCTCAAAAATTTTCTCGTTGCTTTCATCCTCATTGATCCGGTTTCACCAACGCATCCCCACGAGCAACCGTCTTGAGATATATTTCACCGTTCAAAAATCAACGGCCAGCAGTAATATGCATTATAGGAATATGAAACAAAACTCTTGATGAAAATGCCACCGAACAAGTACAACTGAGTCGCAAGAGCCTACGCTCATGAATTGATGGAGGCACATTCTAAGTATAAAAGTGTATGATTTAAGAGAACATATCTTGAATGATGTATGAAGAAAACCACAACAAGATGATTAGTTTCTAATGGTTTTATGGATCGACTTCAGCCTTACATCATGTCGTTGATGTGAGAAATTTGCTAGAGAGAGAGAATGAAGTACGTACATAGCAAAGCCAGAGTTGGAGGCATTTGGAGCTTGTTTTATCGAAGAAGAAGTTTCGGATGTATTCAATAAATCTTTGTCAATGTGAATGAACTCAGATTCGCTCGTTGAATCCTTTTCGATCGCAGCATCATCAACAGCATTTTGATCTCGATCCTATTAAATCAAAGCTTTGCTTTTCTTGATGCCCGTATAAGATGCATCAACGCTTTGTCGCCTTCCAAGACACATCATTGCTAGCTTCTGTTTTCTTCTCGTGCATCTACTCCATACAACCCGTTTTTGACCAATCAGCATACAGCAATTAAAGGGCACTAGAATCTCAAGTTGACGGGAGATCGGCTGACGATGCCGCCCAAGAAAATAAAGGTATAATCGGGAACGCGAAACAGGTAGATTCGGCAGCGAAAAAAAGGCGATTAAATTCAATACGCATCGGTAAGAGAAAGACAGATAAAAAAGCCAACTTCCGCCCTCGAAGAAAGTTTTGAAGAACAGTTGAATTCAGCGCGCAGTTGTGACGACGCATCTGATGGGCTCCAGCAAGAAACGAGGAGCGCAACAGTGGTAAGATGATATACAATCCTATGGGAGAGAGAATTTAGGTAATCTACTAGACGTAAAGCCGTTGGTAAATCTTGTACGTATGGCTCATGATCCAAACGAACAGCAAAAACGAAGCCAAGAACAAAGGAGAGCCGCGTAGATTTCTAGCTCGCTTAGCTTTCTTGCACGCCATTGTGCTGAAAGCTTCAAGCGCTTTAGGAACTATCTCTGTAATCAACGTAAATACATAGCTCGACATAATATGAATTTAGAACGGCTATAAGATTAAGAGAGATAATAGAAACATAATCAATGAATGAAAAATATCTTTATATTAAACATCGAAATCTCACTAATCACTACACAAGACTCTTAATGTTTACCATAAGGCTATAATCTTGCCTATAAACTGCTGCAGTCCATTAGACCAGGACTGCAGCACACGCTTCGTTATACTGCAAATGTCTGCAGATACGGAGCCCAAATCTGTGGTTACCGTTACCATATTAGGAGCGGTCTACTATTCAAAGCCATATGCATCAATGATCGCTGCGCAATCGACAGCCGCTCTTCCGCGATTGCGAGCTGTGTTTGTAAGTCTTCCATTTCCATATTCTTTCGATCGTGTACAACTAATAGATTGTGTTTTGTTTGTCCCGTTTCTGTTTCCATTTCTTTTCGCGCTTCTTCTGCATTGATGACATTCGTTTTCATATTTTAAGCTCTTTTTCATTCTTGATCTGTTCCATATCATAGCGCTCGCTCATAGTTTGTATTTTCTTTTCCAATTGTTTGTTTTCTTTTTCCAGCGTGATATTTCGCTTATGCTCGCATTCCATGCCATGCTGCAATTCTTCATTCGTCGCTGCGAGTTCTCGTAATTTCTTCTCGCTGTCATTCTGCGTCCGTTCTAGATCCTCATTCTTCACCTTAAGACTCGCATTCGTTTCATTAAGAGCCTTCACGAGCTCTTGGAGTCATAGCGACTCGACATGAAAAGCATCCAAACGCTGGGCAATGCTCTCCATTTTACTCCCATATGCTTTTACGTTCTTGCTCAACTCTTCATTTTGAGACTCCGAAAGAGCGAGCTGCTGCCCAAGAACTTGCTGCAGCTCCGTGCTCGAGCTTACGAAATCTTCAAATTCCTTCTTAAGTTCGCCAATTTTCTTCAAGTTCTTCAGGTACAGTGTCCGGAGTTGATTTTTCGATAAGCTTTTTACAGCTTGTTTGGCTGCTGCGTTGCTGGTTCGGGTGCTGTTCATAGTAGAAATTCAGTTGTGAGGTCAATGATCGTGGGCATATCAATGGTCACAAACCTGACTAATGGGTCTTTTGACCAGATTTTCTTCCCTTGTTCTGACCGCAAAGAAAGTGAGAACATGTTCTCATCCGTCGCGAAGAAACTGAGAACATGTTCTCATCCAAAGAAGATTGCGTCAATTTAGGACATGAGAATTGGGATTTCGTATGGTGTCGTTTTGTTGCTGCTATCAAATATAGGCTTTTATACGTAGAATTCTTGATTTTCTTCCTCGGCGCTTCAATTCTCTGTTGATTCGTTATCGATTGGTCACAGAATGCGTGTCAAGCTATATATAGATAGCCCATGTATAACCATAGCCTTGAATTTCGCAGGAATAATTTATCGATGCGGTCTCTGAGCGCTATTAAAATTGAACAGCTTCAGGACCTATGAAGTGCTTCCTTAACAATCTATTTATGCTGAGTTCACACGGTAGTCCATAGATTTGATGTCGAAGCGTATTTATTACAATCACGATATTTATTTCTCTGTTTTTTGCTGCTGCTTTCCGACGTTAGTCTGCTTCTTCAACGTCTTTCGCATTAGACTTCAAGCCATGGCCACCATGCTTTGAGTGTCATATTCACATTACAATTCTGAAAGGAGAGTAGCTGAAACACTATCGTTAATGAGTTTGTTACACTCGACTTAATTCGAATTCTTCAACAGACATCTTTCTTGTACTTGCCTTGCATTCCAATAACTGGATACACCTCGAGCCATGACTAACTATAGCTACTTGCGTACGGAGCAAGATTCGCGCAGCATTTCCTGAAATTGCTCTTTTTTGTGCCGCAGCTCATCATGTACTGTACCAGCAAGAGCCGGTTTAGCGAGAAAATGGTTCAATATCTGAAGACCTTTTCTTCGAAAATGTATAAACCCATTTCCATTTCCTCAAACTCGAATTGTGGGTAAGTATCGCACAGGTATCGACAATCACTTCTTTACAGCTTGACAAATGACTATCCATCATTGAAATCCATGCCAAAAATAATTGATTGTGGCATTCAAGTTCAGATGATAGTCGCATAAGCGATACAGCGCACCATTCCAACAAATCAGCAAAGTTCTGAAGGCAGATGAATTCCCTATCAAAACTTGTCGATCATTGTCGGACAAGTCACCATCGAACCCATAAACATCGCATATTTCATCCGCACATTTTTTCGATTCCTAATGAAGTCTTGTAACATACTGATACACTAGTACCATTGAGTCATATTGCTTCGAGGCATGATATGCAAAATAGCTGCAGCTCCATACGCTTTATAGCCGCGAAGTTCGAGTCTGATAAAGTTTATTCGGCTTACACGACTCCACCTACGTCCAGTGAATTCGGCTCACGATGACCACCCGAAACTAGCTCTTGCACTAAAACTTCGAGGTCTACACTCGCCTTTTCATTGGCAAATATTTTCTCAGATGAGATATCGAACCAGAATCAGAAACGTATACCTCGAACTTTGCGGCACAAATTCTCCACGCGTGAAGCTGGAACCACAGTAGTGCTGTCTTTGTTGCTAAAAAACGTTTTTGTGTCGGTACTGTGAGTGTCTCACATACACTTGACGATTGGACAGCCTAATGAGCGACTAGGAACAAGCGATAGTTTTGTGACGGCTTCCGCAATGGATCCGCTAGACTATGTGTGCTTTTAATCATATCAGCTGTTATGGAAAAACTGCTGGCAATTTCCGCGAGCATGATACTTCGTGCTACGTCAAAATCATCGCTTTTGTCCCAGAATATATTTGTAATATCCTCAGAACGGTGCGGTATTTTTAAGATCATTCAAGCTATTTGAAAGCTAACTTTAGTATCTCTAAAGAGTGCTTATGTTCTAATTTAAACCTTTATTGTTCGCGCTACCCATTTATACGACGGTCGATGGCGCAAATGCTCTAGTGTATGATTAAGGTGCACACACTAATTAGCGCAGAAAGCGTATTATTGTCGACGAAGGAGAATGGCAATGGCCAGAGATCTTTAAGCGAGGAGTATCGAAAGTCATTTACGCTGCAATATATGTGGTGTTTATCTTCATGTCCCGTACTCCTTCCATGCCGATACTCCATATACCTCTGATAGTTCATAATCATTTGACATAAAATGTAACAGTTTATTCGCATCGTAGCCATAATTTTGTTCAAAATGCATCCGTCGCTATTTCCAGTGCAATGGAAGCAACAGCTTCTGTCCAGAATGTAAATCGTTTTGTGCCACTTCACAGCTCGTTTCCAATTCGACGGTTGAGAGAATAGCGATTGATTTCGCTGTGATGAAGCCTGGAATGCTGCAACTATTTTTGAGTGGCTCCATTGCACGCGACTACAAAACAATACAGGAATAGAAGGGAGATACGACGAACGAAAGCGCTGGGTTTACAGTCATCAAAAGGCTCCCGTTAGTATCGTACTTCGTGATGAAAGATAAGGAAGTACGTAATGAATATATATCATCCAAATCGCAGCTGTTGATCGTATAATATCAGATTCGAAATGGAGGTCAGTGGTATGGATTCGATTGTTAAAGAGAGAGAAGATATGATCCAATTGCATAAAGAGGTGACATTTCGTTAATATCCGTTTACTTTCATGGATTGAGCTATTGTTTACCACAGTATATCCTGCAAATATTCGCGTAGGCAGACTCGTGCCGACCAAAGTCGAAGGAAGCCATTTGTGAACAGCTCATGCAACGGTTTTGTGTACGTAGAAGGAGAAGATGCGATCAGAAGGAGCAAAACATTTTTGCACGAACACATCATAAACGTTAGCCTCGTCTTTTTAAAGATTCCAGGATGAGATTCGAAATCGATCACAAGCTCGTGAATTGGAGCACGAAAAGATAAAGTTGTGGCGCCATGTATGTCCTGTGGATAGTCAACATGATTTCTACATCCATCGTGATACCTTGGAGATACGTAAGATCTATCCGTACCCCACGAACGAAATGACCTGCAAGCGTAAGAGAGACAGATCTAATTCAAAGATTTGAGCACAACAAAACAAAATCAAGTTGTAAGTTTTGGAACCAATACTGAGAAAGACAAAAATACCAGCAAAGCCATTGCGATGCGCTCGAGAGCAATGACTGGGAATGTACTCGATGCACGCTTTACGATTCTTTTAGCAAAAGACATTGCGAAGCGTGCGTCTACGAAAATTGCTTAAAGCGCGTAAGTCCTACTAAGAAACACTATCAGTCAAAATTGATACAGCGCTCGAAAGAATGAAGCTTTGAGATATGGAACCAAAGATACACATGTACAAAGCACTGCGTATTGAACGCTCGTCATAGCAGCTCCAACGAAACTGGCGTATTAGAAAATCGAACAGTCTCGACGTTGTATCCGAATGTGCAAAGTGTGGCTCAACCCATTCTTCTCCTTCCTGCATGTCTATGCAAAGAGAACGAACTGGATTGTATTGGCGAGGGGTGTATTTGTCAGAAGTTGCAGAAACATATGATGCTTTTTTTGTTCCAACAAGAAACGTAATACAATTACGTCAATTTTTTTATGAACGTACCATTGACGGAATTATCTCGACAAATTAAGGTTAGGCGTCGGTTTGCCATGTGGCGTCAGAATCTTTTTACTGTGATCATTTCATACTTATTCTTCGACATTTCGCTATGTTTCTGCGTGTATCAATCAATCGATAGATTTCATACAAAATGCTGCAAAATGAGCAAGAGACATCTATCCTACCGTTATTGAAAGACATAATTATGCTTCTGCTACGCTTTCTTATGAAAGTGCATCGATAAGAACATGTAAAATTCTTAGAAAGTACGAGCAGATGCTAACGTTATAGAGCTCTGGTGGCTTATACCATCTGTCTTATCGATCATCTACCGCATTAATCAATTTTATAGTTGCATCGCTGCCATTTCTTAAAATTAATCCCATTCAAGATGCTGTCTTCGGCGCACGTTGCCTATGTCATTAGCGTTAGTACCTTGTTTGCACTCTTCATCGATCGATCCCAGTGCTTTGCAGACGTGCGAAGCTCTCAAATACGTGGTCCTAGATTTCTTAACGATGATACTATAAATACAATTCCCCAGGACGTCAAGAGCGAAAAAAAGACGATATGTGATTCTAAAAACTATTGTGCCATTGTTTGTCAACGAGGGACTGATATGGTTGAGCAGTGGCTACAGGAGGCTTTGAAACTTCAGCGGCAGCTCGCTTATAAACGAGACATATGCACAGCGCAGCTTCCTGGGACTCACAACTCGGCAATAACATTGGCAGATGTAAGATTAGATTAAATAATATACGTTGCGTATTAGCTTTTCTGACGTCGTTTATGGTAGGGTTACGGGGTTGAAGACCATGTCTTTGAACGCATTTTGCGGTTTACGCCATGGAAAGGTGATGTCCGCACAAATGATCAGGTAAGCGAAGATCGGATTTACACGAGGAGCGTTTTCGTTAAGGCATATGACAGCACTTCTCATTAACCGATCAATTGGAAATGGGCGTACGGCTGTTGGAATTGGACGTGCACTATGTAAATAAAAAGCTCACAATTGCACACTGCGGCGGATTCCAGTCTAAAGATTTGGATCACGTTATTGATTCCATCAAATCTGCTGCTAAATTATCTGGTATCGAGCTTAATTGGAACACAGGGTTGATCGGATGCAATCCCAGTTTTAGCGGCATTCCGTCAATAGACCAGCGTACACTGGTCAATGCACTTGAAGAGATATCGGGTTGGCTAACGAGCAATAAAGATGAGTTTTTGATGGTTTTCCTTGATGACGACGAAGAGATTGAGAAACAGGGCCAAGTTGAGGAGTTGGTTAATACTATCTCAGCTTCCTTTGACCTCAGTATCATTTTCACACCGAAAGACAAGGTTTGTTTAGTTGTTTTGTCGCATTCAGTTTGTATGAAAAAGTTTGTATGCTAATAGGATACTGCTTGGCCGACTTTTGATGAAATGATAAAGCGAGGAAAACGAATCTTGTTCATGTCTGGAACTCATTATGCCAGTGCGAATACTATCCTCTTCACGAAGGCCGATGTATGCTCTTGGAAGGAACCGAGTCTTCCGCTGGAATCATACCCAGCTTGTAAATTTGCTAGCGGGGGAAGTACAGTGAGCCAGATCGGGACCGTCTTCCGACCGCAAACGAGTGAAATTTTGTACGGTCCTCTTAACGCTAGCGGAGAATTGGGCCCAAACGTTCAAGTTCTGAACGAGTCAACTATTCCTGGTGTCGTGCAGTGTGGAACAAATTACCCTTCGCCTGATCTCTTGACGCCAAAACGAGCAGAATCTTTTATATGGACATTTGAAAAAGGCTTCCAGCGGGATCCACGCTTATGTCTCGGCCTCTCCAAATCGTCGCCAAATTGGAAGAATATCGATTGCACCAAGCTGCAAGCAACTGTTGCCGCATGCCGCAGTGTTAGTGATCCTCGGAAGTGGAACCTATCCAAGCAAATATCAGATTATGAATCAGGTGCTCAAGCTTGTTTAGCCATCGGCAGCGACATGGTGTTCTCCGTACCTGCATCAGGATACGAGAATCAGCTTGTCATGCAGCAGCTCTCAGCTTCGAGCAATCTCATACATCAAATCATTTTTAATCTGCCTCCGACCACTGACGTATCGTATGCTGTGCCAGCGCTTTATGTGACGTCGCTCATTGTCAAGATCAATCTTGCAATTGCATATTTGTTGCTGTAGGATTAATGGTAAAGCTGCAACTCTCTTCATTATGAGTAACTGTGTAGTAGTATCACGGAGGAGAGACCTTATGCGAACTGATACGGATTGCACACAATTAATAAACCATCGTATGTATTGTTCCTCAAAAGCTGTTACGAAGCGTACGATTCCGCTTTGCTCGATGCGCAACAAACAAAACACAACAGTTTTTTCCTTCATTTACAGAAGTTTTAGCGTTTGAGTTTGTAAATCAGCAAGCTCTAACGAAGATCCTGCTGCAGCTCCCTAAACCTCATAGCGGTATCATTCTAACAAGACCAGAGCAAGCAATGTTATTGTGAATGCCCTGGAAACGATGTCCTCGAGCGATCAGAAAAAGCGATCCGAAAACCTAAATCTGTTGTGATCTATGCCGTCGGAAAGTGGCAGCGAAGGATTTGAACAAATTTGAGATTGCATGCTAATGTGATTCGCCTGATTCTTCGGAGAATCTCGCTGCTTATATAGAACAAAAAGGGGTTCTAACGCCAAGCTGGAAGCAAAAACCCACGCTTGTTTTATGCGGAGATAAACGGCAAAATACATGACCGGACAGCTTTTACAAGCAAAAGTTGATGCTGGAGGAGCTCAGAGTGTAACAAAGCGCTATCAAAGCTGACATTGAGGTACCTCATGCATGCGGAATACCTGTTTGGGTAGTATTCTTTAGTCCGAGTAGATTCAAGGCAGTGAAAGATTTATTGCTACCATAGGTTCGAATATTGAAAGCCACAACTGGAAAGACTACTGCGGAAGCATTACAGAAGCACGCGAAAGAGAGCGGAGAGAGTCACTGGGACCTCAACGTCGTATCTCCATCACCGGCACCTCATGCGCTGGCAAGCTCGATTCTTAACTATGAGCAAACAACGCAGGAGCAGCATCAGAATTGAAGAGTAACTGATAGGACTTAGATTTCTATAAAATATATGGAGCTTGGAGCGCAATTCTTTCTCAGCTACCTCATCTTCGTCTTGTTGAATGCTTTCTGAACAATCATAGTCATTTCATCCCCGCCAGTCTGCGCCTGCTGTTTGTTGCTAGAGTAGTATTCGCTCATTCCCGTTGCAAGATCTCCAAACTCAATCAAAATAGAGCTCCCAGACGTCGATTTCAGCGCACTCACTTCTCCTTCAGGCATCAGCACATTCATCTTCTGCTTAGCATCCTTTTTACATATTGTGTACCGATTGTATTTGCTCCATTTAATGTCAGCGCAACAAGGACAAGTAGAGCCCATTGCACATTGAATTTGAGAATCAAAATAAGCAAATATAATACCCAAACAGCAGGATCTCCATATAATCAAAACCAAAATACACGAGAATCAATTTAACCATAAGCTTTTCCATTTTCATGCGGCTCAAAAATTTTCTCGTTGCTTTCATCCTCATTGATCCGGTTTCACCAACGCAACCCCACGAGCAACCGTCTTGAGATATATTTCACCGTTCAAAAATCAAAGGCCAGCAGTAATATGCATTATAGGAAATGAGAACAAAACTCTTGAAGAAAATGCCACCGAACAATTACAACTGAGTCGCAAGAGCCTACGCTCATGAATTAATTTAGGCACATTCTAAGTATAAAAGTGTATGATTTAAGAGAACATACCTTGAATGATATATGAAAGAAAACCACAACAAGATGATTCGTTTCTGATGGTTTTATGGATCGACTTCAGCCTTACATCATGTCGTTGATGTGAGAAAATTTCTAGAAAGAGAAAATGAAGTACGTACATAGCAAAGCCAGAGTTGGAGGCATTTGGAGCTTGTTTAATCAAAGAAGAAGTTTCGGATGTCTTCAATAAATCTTTGTCAATAAGAATGAACTCGAATTCGCTCGTTGAATCGTTTTAGATCGCAGTATTATCAACAGCATTTTTGATCTCGATCCTATTCAGCCTGTGCTTTGCTTTTCTTGATGCCCGTATGAGATGCATCAAAGCTTTTTCGCTTTCCAAGACACCTCATTGCGAGCTTCTGTTTTTTTCTTCTCGTGCGTCTACTCCATACAGGCCGTTTTTGACCAATCAGCATACAGCAATTAAAGGGCACTAGAATCTCAAGTTGACGGGAGATCGGCTGACGATGCAGCCCAAGAAAAGAAAGGTATAATCGGGAAAGCGAATCAGGTAGATTCGGCAGCGAAAAATGGCGATTAAATTCAATACGCATCGGTAACAGAAAGACAGATAAAGAAGCCAACTTCCGCCCTCGAAGAAAGTTTTCAAGAACAGTTGAATTCAGCGCGCAGTTGTGACGACGCATCTGATGGGCTCCAGCAAGAAACGAGGAGCGCAACAGTGGTAAGATGATATACAATCCTATGGGAGAGAGAATTTAGGTAATCTACTAGACGTAAAGCCGTTGGTAAATCTTTTACGTATGGCTCATGATCCAAACGAACAGCAACAAACGAAGCCAGGAACGAAGGAGAGCCGCCAAGTTTTCTAGCTCGCTTAGCTTTCTTGCACGCCACTGTGCTGCAGCTTCAAGAGCGCTTTAGGAACTATCTCTGTAATCAACGTGAATACATAGCTCGACATAATATGAATTTAGAGCGGCTATAAGATTAGAGAGATAGTAGAAACAGAATCAATATATCAAAAATATCTATTTTAAGCATCGAAATCTCAGCAGCACACGCTTCGTTATACTGCAAATGTCTGCAGATACGGAACCCATATCCTCGGTTACCGTTACCATATTAGGGAGCGGTCTACTATTCAAAGCCATATGCATCGGTGATCGCTGCGCAATCGACAGCCGCTCTTCCGCGATTGCGAGCTGTGTTTGTAAGTCTTCCATTTCCATATTCTTTCGATCGTGTAAGACCAATATATTGTGTTTTGTTTGTTCCGTTTCTGTTTCAATTTCTTTTCGCGCTTCTTCTGCATTGATGACATTCCTTTTCATAATGTTGAGCTCTTTTTCATTCTTGATCTGTTCCATACCATAGCGCTCGCTCATAGTTTGTATTTTCTTTTCCAATTGTTTGTTTTCTTTTTCCAGCGTGACATATCGCTTATGCTCGCATTCCATGCCATGCTGTAATTCATCATTCGTTGCTGCGAGTTCTCGTAATTTCTTCTCGCTGTCATTCTGCGTCCATTCTAGATCCTCATTCTTCGCCTTCAGACTCCCATTCGTTTCATCAAGAGCCTTCACGAGCTCTTGGAGTCGTAGTGACTCGACATGAAAAGCATCCAAACGCTGGGCAATGCTCTCCATTTTACTCCCATATGCTTTACGTTCTTGCTCAACTCTTCATTTTGAGACTCCGAAAGAGCGAACTGCTGCCCAAGAACTTGCTGCAGCTCCGTGCTCGAGCTTACCAAATCTTCAAGTTCCTTTTTATGTTCGCCAATTTTCTTGAAGTTCTTCAGGTACAGTGTCCGGAGTTGATTTTTCGATAAGCTTTTTACAGCTTGTTTGGCTGCCGCGTTGCTGGTTCAGGTGCCATAGTAAAAATTCAGTTGTGAGTTCAATGATCGTGGGCATATCAATGGTCCTGACCTGACAAATGGGTCTTTTGACTAGATTTTCTTCCCTTGTTCTGACCGCAAAGAAAGTGAGAACATGTTCTCATCCGCCGCGAAGAAACTGAGAACATGTTCTCATCCAAAGAAGATTGCGTCAATTTAGGACATGAGAATTGGGATTTCGTATGGTGTCGTTTGTTGCTGCTATCCAAATATAGGCTTTTATACGGAAAATTCTTGATTTTCTTCCTCGGCGCTTCAATTCTCTGTTGATTCGTTATCGATTGGTCACAGAATGCGTGTCAAGCTATATATAGATAGCCCATGTATAACCATAGCCTTGAATTTCGCAGGAATAATTTTGCGGTCTCTAAGCGCTATTAAAATTGAACAGCTTCAGGGACCTATGAAGTGCTTCTTTAACAATCTATTTATGCTGAGTTCACACGGTAGTCCATAGATTTGATGTCGAAGCGTATGTATTACAGCTACGATATTTATTTCTCTGTTTTTTGCTGCTGCTTTCCGACGTTAGTCTGCTTCTTCAACGTCTTTCGCATTAGACTTCTGAAGCCATGGCCACCATGCTTTGAGTGTCATATTCACATTACAATTCTGAAAGGAGAGTAGCTGAAACACTATCGTTAATGAGTTTGTTACACTCGACTTAATTCGAATTCTTCAACAGACATCTTTCTTGTACTTGCCTTGCATTCCAATAACTGGATACACCTCGAGCCAATGACTATAGCTACTTGCGTACGGAGCAAGATTCGCGCAGCATTTCCTGAAATTGCTCTTTTTTGTGCCGCAGCTCATCATGTACTGTACCAGCAAGAGCCGGTTTAGCGAGAAAATGGTTCAATATCTGGAAGACCTTTTCTTCGAAAATGTATAAACCCATTTCCATTTCAAACTCGAATTGTAGGTAAGTATCGCACAGGTATCGACAATCACTTCTTTACAGCTTGACAAATGACTATCCATCATTGAAATCCATGCCAAAAAAATAATTGATTGTGGCATTCAAGTTCAGATGATAGTCGCATAAGCGATACAGCGCACCATTCCAACAAATCAGCAAAGTTCTGAAGCAGATGAATTCCTTCTATCAAAACTTGTCGATCATTGTCGGACAAGTCACCATCGAACCCATAAACATCGCATATTTCATCCGCACATTTTTTCGATTCCTAATGAAGTCTTGTAACATACTGATACACTAGTACCATTGAGTCATATTGCTTCGAGGCATGATATGCAAAATAGCTGCAGCTCCATACGCTTTATAGCCGCGAAGTTCGAGTCTGATAAGAAGTTTATTCGGCTTACACGACTCCCACCTACGTCCAGTGAATTCGGCTCACGATGACCACCCGAAACTAGCTCTTGCACTAAAACTGAGGTCTAGCTACACTCGCCTTTTCATTGGCAAATATTTTCTCAGATGAGATATCAGACCAGAATCAGAAACGTATACCTCGAACTTTGCGGCACAAATTCTCCACGCGTGAAGCTGGAACCACAGTAAAGTGCTGTCTTTGTTGCTAAAAAACGTTTTTGTGTCGGTACTGTGAGTGTCTCACATACACTTGACGATTGGACAGCCTAATGAGCGACTAGGAACAAGCGATAGTTTTGTGACGGCTTCCGCAATGGATCCGCTAGACTATGTGCTTTTAATCATGTCAGCTGTTATGAAAAAACTGCTGGCAATTTCCGCGAGCATGATACTTCGTGCTACGTCAAAATCATCGCTTTGTCCCAGAATATATTCGTAATATCCTCAGAACGGTGAGGTATTTTTAAGATCATTCAAGCTATTTGAAAGCTTAATTTAGTATCTCCTAAATAGTGCTTATGTTCTAATTTAAACCTTTATTGTTCGCGCTACCCATTTATACGACGGTCGATGTCGCAAATGCTCTAGTGTATGATTAAGGTGCACACTAATTAGCGCAGAAAGCGTATTATTGTCGACGAAGGAGAATGGCAATGGCCAGAGATCTTAAGGAGCGAGGAGTATCGAAAGTCAATTACGCTGCAATATATGTGGTGTTTATCTTCATGTCCCGTACTCCTTCCATGCCGATACTCCATATACCTCTGATAGTTCATAATCATTTGACATAAATGTAACAGTTTATTCGCATCGTAGCCATAATTTTGTTCAAAATGCATCCGCGCTATTTTCAGTGCAATGGAAGCAACAGCTGCTGTCCAGAATGTAAATCGTCTTGTGCCACTTCACAGCTCGTTTCCAATTCGACGGTTGAAAGAATAGCGATTGATATCGCTGTGATGAAGCCTGAATGCTGCAACTATTTTTGAGTGGCTCCATTGCACGCGACTACAAACAATACAGGAATAGAAGGGAGATACGACGAACGAAAGCGCTGGGTTTACAGTCATCAAAAGGCTCCCGTTAGTATCGTACTTCGTGATGAAAGATAAGGAAGTACGTAATGAATATATATCATCCAAATCGCAGCTGTTGATCGTATAATATCAGATTCGAAATGGAGGTCAGTGGTATGGATTCGATTGTTAAAGAGAGAGAAGATATGATCCAATTGCATAAAGAGGTGACAATGCAATTCGTTAATTTCTGTTTACTTTCATGTATTGAGCTATTGTTTACCACAGTATATCCTGCAAATATTCGCGTAGGCAGACTCGTGCCGACCAAAGTCGAAGGAAGCCATTTGTGAACAGCTTATGCAACGGTTTTTGTGTTCGTAGAAGGAGAAGATGCGATCAGAAGGAGCAAAACATTTTTGCACGAACACATCATAAACGTTAGCCTCGTCTTTTCAAAGATTCCAGGATGAGATTCGAAATCGATCACAAGCTCGTGAATTGGAGCACGAAAAGATAAAGTTGTGGCGCCATGTATGTCCTGTGGATAGTCAACATGATTTCTACATCCATCGTGATACCTTGGAGATAAGTAAGATCTATCCGTACCCCACGAACGAAATGACCTGAAGCGTAAGAGCGACTAATCTAATTCAAAGATTTGTGCACACCTTAACAAAATCAAGTTGTAAGTTTTGGAGCCAATACTGTGAAAGACAAAGATACCAGCGAAGCCATTGCGATGCGCTCGAGAGCAATGACTGGGAATGTACTCGATGCACGCTTTATATTCTTTTAGCAAAAGACATTGCGAAGCTGCGTCTACGAAAATTGCTTAAAGCGCGTATGTCCTACTAAGAAACACTATCAGTCAAAATTGATACAGCGCTCGAAAGAATGAAGCTTTGAAGATATGGAACCAAAGATACACATGTACAAAGCACTGCGTATACTGAACACTCGTCATAGCAGCTCCAACAAGACTGGGTATTAAAAATCGAACAGTCTCGACGTTGTATCCGAATGTGCAAGTGTGGCTCAACCCATTCTTCTCCTTCCTGCATGTCTATGCAAAGAGAACGAACTGGATTGTATAGGCGAGGTGTGCTTGTCAGAAGTAGCAGAAACATATGATGCTTCTTTTGTTCCACAAGAAACGTAATACAATTACGTCAATTTTTCATGAACGTACCATTGGCGGAATTACCTCGACAAAATAAGGTTAGGTGTCGGCTTTGCCATGTGGCGTCAGAATCTCTACTGTGATCAACTCATACTTATTCCTCGACATTTCCCTATGTTTCTGCGTGTATCAATCAATGTATCGATTTCATTCATAATGCTACAAAAAAATGAGCAAGAGACATCTATCCTTCCGTTATTGAAAGACATAATTATGCTTCTGCTACGCTTTCTTATGAAAGTGCATCGATAAGAACATGTAAAATTCTTAGAAAGTACGAGCAGATGCTAACGTTATAGAGCTCTGGTGGCTTATACCATCTGTCTTATCGATCTCTATCGCGTTTATCAATTTTAAAGTTCCATAGCTGCCATTTCTCAAAATTACTCCCATTCAAGATGCTGTCTTCGGCGCACGTTGCCTATGTCATTAGCATTAGTTCCTTGTTTGCACTCTTCATCGATCGATCCCAGAGCTTTGCAGACGTGCGAAGCTCTCAAATACGTGGTCATAGATTTCTTGACGATGATACTATAAATACAATTCCCCAGGACGTCAAGTGCGAACAAAAGACAATATGTGACTCTAACAACTATTGTGCCATTGTTTGTCAACGAGGGACTGTTGTGGTGGGGCAGTGGCTACAGGAGGCTTTGAAACTTCAGCGGCAGCTCGCTTATAAACGAGACATATGCACAGCGCAGCTTCCTGGGACTCACAACTCGGCAATAACATTGGCAGATGTAGGATTAGATCTGAAGATATATGTTGCGTATTAGCTTTTCTGACGTCGTTTATGGTAGGGTTACGGGGTTGAAGACCATGTCTTTGAAAGCATTTTGCATTCTGCGCAATATAAAGGTGTTGTCCGCACAAATGATCAGGTAAGCGATCGTCGATTTACGTGAATAGCGTATTCTTTAAGGCATATGACAGTACTTCTCATTAACCGATCAATTGAAATGGGCGTACGGCTGTTGGAATTGGACGTGCACTATGTAAATGATCAGCTCACGATTGCACATTGCGGATTCCACTCTCCAAATTTTGATCGGTTTATTGCCGTCATCAGATCTGCTGCTAAATTTTTCCATAAGGATATTGATTGGGACACAGGGTTGATCGGATGCAATCCCAGTTTTAGCGGCATTCCGTCCAAAGACCAACGTACACTGGTCAATGCACTTGAAGAGATATCAGGTTGGCTAACGAGCAATAAAGATGAGTTTTTGATGGTTTTCCTTGATGACGGCGAAGAGATTGAGAAACAGGGCCGAGTTGAGGAGTTGGTTAATGCTATTTCAGCATCGTTTGAACAAAGTATCATTTTTACGCCGGGAAACAAGGTTTGTTTAGTTGTTTTGTCGCATTCAGGTTGTATGAATGAGTTTGTATGCTAATAGGATACTGCTTGGCCGACTTTTGATGAAATGATAAAGCGAGGAAAACGAATCTTGTTCATGTCTGGAACGCATTATGCCAGTGCGAATACTATCCTCTTCACGAAGGCCAATGTATGCTCTTGGACGGAACCGAGTCTTCCGCTGAAATCATACCCAGCTTGTGAATTTGCTAGCGGGGGAAGTACAGTGAGCCAGATCGGAACCGTCTTTCGACCGCAAACGAGTGAGATTCTGTACGGTCCATTTAACGCTAGCGGAGAATTAGGACCGAACGTTCAAGTTCTGAACGAGTCAACTATTCCTGGTGTCGTGCAGTGTGGAACAAATTACCCTTCGCCTGATCTGTTGACGCCAAAACGTGCAGAATCTTTTGTCTGGACATTTGATAGAAACTACCTGCGCGATCCACGCTTATGTCTCGGCCTCCAAATCGTCGCCACATTGGAAAAATATCAATTGCACTAATTTGCAAGCCACTGTTGCCGCATGCCGCAGTGTTAGTGATCCTCGGAAGTGGATCCTATCCGATCAAATATCAGATTATAAATCAGGTGATAAAGCTTGTTCAGCCACCGGCGATAATATGATATTCTCCGTACCTGCATCAGCTTACGAAAATCAGCTTGTCATGCAGCAGCTCTCAGCTTCGAGCAATCTCATACAACAAATCATTTTTAGCGTGGCTCCAATCAGCTGAGCACCAAAGCTTGGAGTTTAGGCGAGCAGACCAACTCATCCTTTATGGGAAGCATGATTTGGATAACAACTGACATTAGACGTCGCTAAATTTCATAGCTAAAGTCCACAAAGTAATTCATATTTTTACGTCAAGTGCTTTCTGTCTTTTCTGAATACTGATCTCTATATTTTGCGATGGGATCGCATTCGCTTTGTGTTGTCGACGAGATTGGCATATCGTATGCAATTCCAGCGCTTTATGACGTCGCTCGATGTGGATCAATCATGCTGTTGTGATAACATATCTGATGCTGAGGACTGATGGTTTAGCTCAGCTTTAAAATTATGAATAACTGTGTAGTAGCTTACAGAAGAGGGATCTTATGCGAACTGATACGGTTCGCACACGATGAATAAACCATCATACGTATTGTTCCTCAAAAGCAGTGACGAAGCGTACGATTCCGCTTTGCTCGATGCGCAACAAGACAAAATACAGCAGTTTTTTCCTTCATCTACAGAAACTTTAGCGTTTGAGTTTGTAAATCAGTAAGCTCTAATGAAGTTCCTGCTGCAACTCCCTAAAACTCATAGCGGTATCATTCTAACAAGCCCTAGAGCAATCAATGCTATTGTGAATGTCCTGGAAACAACTTCCTCGAGCGATCAGAAAAAAAGCGATTAAAAATCTCAAATCTGTTGTGATATTTGCCGTCGGAAAAGTGGCAGCGAAGGATTTGAACAATTTGAGATTGTATGCAAATGTGATTCGGCTGGTTCTTGGGAGAAACTCGATGCGTATCTTGAACAAAAAGCGGTTCTACCGCCAAGCTGGAAGCAAAACCCATGCCTGTTTTATGCGGAGATAAACGGCAAAATACATGACCGGACAGCTTTTACAAGCAAAGTTGATGCTGGAGGAGCTCAGAGTGTAACAAAGCGCTATCAAAGCTGACATTGAGGTACCTCATGCATGCGGAATACCTGCTTGGGTAGTACTCTTAAGTCCGAGTAGATTAAAGGCAGTGAAAGATTTACCGCTACCATAGGTTCGAATATTGAAAGCCACAACTGGAAAGACTACTGCTGAAGCAATACAGAAGCACGCGAAAGAGAGCGGAGAGAGTCATTGGGACCACAACGTCGTATCTCCATCACGGACGCCTCATGCGCTGGCAAGCTCAATTCTTAACTATGACCAAACAACGCAAAGAAGCGTCAGAATTGAAAAATAAGTAATAGGACTTGAATTTCTATAAATATATGGAGCTTGAAGCGCAACTCTTTCTCAGCTACCTCATCTTCGTCTTGTTGAATGCTTTCTATACAATCATAGTCATTTTATCCCCGCCAGTCTGCGCCTGCTGTTTGTTGCAGAGTAGTATTCGCTCATTCTCGTTGCAAGATCACCAAACCCTATCAAAATAAACCCAGCCGTCGATGTCAGCGCACTCAATTCTCCTTCAGGCATCAGCACTTTCATCTTCTGCTTAGCATCCTTTTACATATTGTGTATCCGATTGTGTTTGCTCCATTCAATGTCAGCGCAAAAGGACAAGTAGAGCCCATCGCACCTGTATTTGAGAATCAAAATAAGCAAAATAATACTCAAACAGCCGGAGCTCCATAAAATCCAAACCAAAATTCACGAGAATCAATTTAACCATAAGCTTTTCATTTTCATCTGGCTGAAAAATCTACTCGATGCTTTCATCCTCATTGATCCGGTTTCACCAACGCAACCCCACGAGCAACCGTCTTGAGATATTTTTCACCGTTCAAAAATCAACGCCGGCAGTAATATGCATTATAGGAATATGAAACAAAACTCTTGATGAAAATGCCACCGAACAAGTACAACTGAGTCGCAAGAGCCTTCTGCTCGTGAATTGATGGAGGCACATTCTAAGTATAAAAGTGGATGATTTTAGAGAACATATCTTGAATGATGTATGAAGAAAACCACAACAAGATGATTAGTTTCTGATGGTTTTATGGATCGACTTCAGCCTTACGTCATGTCGTTGATGTGAGAAATTTGCTTGAGAGAGAGAATGAAGTACGTACATGGCAAAGCCAGAGTTGGAGGCATTTGGAGCTTGTTTTACTGAATAAGAAGTTTCGGATGTATTCAATAAATCTCTGTCAATGTGAATGAACTCAGATTCGCTCGTTGAATCCTTTTCGATCGCAGCATCATCAACAGCATTTTGATCTCGATCCTATTAAATCAAAGCTTTGTTTTCTCAATGCCCGTATAAGATGCATCAACGCTTTGTCGCCTTCCAAGACACAACATCGCTAGCTTCGTTGTTTTCTTCTCGTGCATCTACTCCATACAACCGTTTTTGACCGAGCAGCATACAGCAATTAAAGGGCACTAGAATCTCAAGTTGACGAGAGATCGGCTGACGATGCCGCCCAAGAACAGAAAATTTTACTCGGGAAAGCGAAACAGGTGGACAGGCAGCTGCAATTGAAATAAATAGGCATCGGTAAGAGAAAGAAAGCGATAAAGCCAACTTCCGCCCTCGAAGAAAATTTTCAAGAGCAAATGAATCCAGCGCGCAGTTCTGACGCAGATCTGATGGGCTCCAGCAAGAAATGAGGAGCGCAAAGTGGTCAGATGATATACAATCCTATGGGAGAGAGAATTAGGAAATTTACTGGACGTAAAGCTGTAGGTAAATTTTGTACGTATGGCTCATGATCCAAACGAACAGCAAAAACGAAGTCAAGAACAAAGGAGAGTCGCGTAGATTTCTAGCTCGCTTAGCTTTCTTGTACGCCATTGTGTTGAAAGCTTCAAGGGCGCTTTAAGGGATATCTCTGTAATTAACGTAAATACATAGCTCGACATAATATGAATTTAGAACGGCTATAAAATTAGAGAGAGATTGTAAAACATAATCAATGAATGAAAAATATCTTTATATTAAACATCGAAATCTCACTAATCACTACACAAGACTCTTAATGTTTACCATAAGGCTATAATCTTGCCTATAAACTGCTGCAGTCCATTAGACCAGGACTGCAGCACACGCTTCGTTATACTGCAAATATCTGCAGATACGGAGCCCAAATCTGTGGTTACCGCTGCAATATTAGGGAGCGGTCTACTATTCAAAGCCATATGCATCAATGATCGCTGCGCAATCGACAGCCGCTCTTCCGCGATTGCGAGCTGTGTTTGTAAGTCTTCCATTTCCATATTCTTTCGATCGTGTAAGACCAATATATTGTGTTTTGTTTGTTTCCGTTTCTGTTTCCATTTCTTTTCGCGCTTCTTCTGCATTGATGACATTCCTTTTCATAATGTTGAGCTCTTTTTCATTCTTGATCTGTTCCATACCATAGCGCTCGCTCATAGTTTGTATTTTCTTTTCCAATTGTTTGTTTTCTTTTCCAGCGTGACATATCGCTTATGCTCGCATTCCATGCCATGCTGTAATTCATCATTCGTTGCTGCGAGTTCTCGTAATTTCTTCTCGCTGTCATTCTGCGTCCATTCTAGATCCTCATTCTTCGCCTTCAGACTTATTCGTTTCATCAAGAGCCTTCACGAGCTCTTGGAGTCGTAGTGACTCGACATGAAAAGCATCCAAACGCTGGGCAATGCTCTCCATTTACTCCCATATGCTTTTACGTTCTTGCTCAACTCTTCATTTTGAGACTCCGAAAGAGCGAACTGCTGCCCAAGAACTTGCTGCAGCTCCGTGCTCGAGCTTACCAAATCTTCAAGTTCCTTTTATGTTCGCCAATTTTCTTGAAGTTCTTCAGGTACAGTGTCCGGAGTTGATTTTTCGATAAGCTTTTTACAGCTTGTTTGGCTGCCGCGTTGCTGGTTCGGGTGCTATACATAGTAAAAATTCAGTTGTGAGTTCAATGATCGTGGGCATATCAATGGTCACAGACCTGACAAATGGGTCTTTTGACTAGATTTTCTTCCCTTGTTCTGACCGCAAAGAAAGTGAGAACATGTTCTCATCCGCCGCGAAGAAACTGAGAACATGTTCTCATCCAAAGAAGATTGCGTCAATTTAGGACATGAGAATTGGGATTTCGTATGGTGTCGTTTGTTGCTGCTATCCAAATATAGGCTTTTATACGGAAAATTCTTGATTTTCTTCCTCGGCGCTTCAATTCTCTGTTGATTCGTTATCGATTGGTCACAGAATGCGTGTCAAGCTATATATAGATAGCCCATGTATAACCATAGCCTTGAATTTCGCAGGAATAATTTTGCGGTCTCTAAGCGCTATTAAAATTGAACAGCTTCAGGGACCTATGAAGTGCTTCTTTAACAATCTATTTATGCTGAGTTCACACGGTAGTCCATAGATTTGATGTCGAAGCGTATGTATTACAGCTACGATATTTATTTCTCTGTTTTTTGCTGCTGCTTTCCGACGTTAGTCTGCTTCTTCAACGTCTTTCGCATTAGACTTCTGAAGCCATGGCCACCATGCTTTGAGTGTCATATTCACATTACAATTCTGAAAGGAGAGTAGCTGAAACACTATCGTTAATGAGTTTGTTACACTCGACTTAATTCGAATTCTTCAACAGACATCTTTCTTGTACTTGCCTTGCATTCCAATAACTGGATACACCTCGAGCCATGACTAACTATAGCTACTTGCGTACGGAGCAAGATTCGCGCAGCATTTCCTGAAATTGCTCTTTTTTGTGCCGCAGCTCATAAAGTACAGTACCAGCAAGAGCCGGTTTAGCGAGAAAATCGTTCAATATCTGGAAGACCTTTTCTTCGAAATTGTATAAACCCATTTCCATTTCCCACAAACTCGAATTGTGGGTAAGTATCGCACAGGTATCGACAATCACTTCTTTACAGCTTGACAAATGACTATCCATCATTGAAATCCATGCCAAAAAAATAATTGATTGTGGCATTCAAGTTCAGATGATAGTCGCATAAGCGATACAGCGCACCATTCCAACAAATCAGCAAAGTTCTGAAGCAGATGAATTCCTTCTATCAAAACTTGTCGATCATTGTCGGACAAGTCACCATCGAACCCATAAACATCGCATATTTCATCCGCACATTTTTTCGATTCCTAATGAAGTCTTGTAACATACTGATACACTAGTACCATTGAGTCATATTGCTTCGAGGCATGATATGCAAAATAGCTGCAGCTCCATACGCTTTATAGCCGCGAAGTTCGAGTCTGATAAGAAGTTTATTCGGCTTACACGACTCCCACCTACGTCCAGTGAATTCGGCTCACGATGACCACCCGAAACTAGCTCTTGCACTAAAACTTCGAGGTCTAGCTACACTCGCCTTTTCATTGGCAAATATTTTCTCAGATGAGATATCGAACCAGAATCAAACGTATACCTCGAACTTTGCGGCACAAATTCTCCACGCGTGAAGCTGGAACCACAGTAAAGTGCTGTCTTTGTTGCAAAAACGTTTTGTGTCGGTACTGTGAGTGTCTCACATACACTTGACGATTGGACAGCCTAATGAGCGACTAGGAACAAGCGATAGTTTGTGACGGCTTCCGCAATGGATCCGCTAGACTATGTGTGCTTTTAATCATGTCAGCTGTTATGGAAAAAAACTGCTGGCAATTTCCGCGAGCATGATACTTCGTGCTACGTCAAAATCATCGCTTTTGTCCCAGAATATATTTGTAATATACTCAGAACGGTGCGGTATTTTTAAGATCATTCAAGCTATTTGAAAGCTAACTTTAGTATCTCCTAAAGAGTGCTTATGTTCTAATTTAAACCTTTATTGTTCGCGCTACCCATTTATACGACGGTCGATGGCGCAAATGCTCTAGTGTATGATTAAGGTGCACACACTAATTAGCGCAGAAAGCGTATTATTGTCGACGAAGGAGAATGGCAATGGCCAGAGATCTTTAAGGAGCGAGGAGTATCGAAAGTCAATTACGCTGCAATATATGTGGTGTTTATCTTCATGTCCCGTACTCCTTCCATGCCGATACTCCATATACCTCTGATAGTTCATAATCATTTGACATAAAATGTAACAGTTTATTCGCATCGTAGCCATAATTTTGTTCAAAATGCATCCGCGCTATTTTCAGTGCAATGGAAGCAACAGCTGCTGTCCAGAATGTAAATCGTCTTGTGCCACTTCACAGCTCGTTTCCAATTCGACGGTTGAAAGAATAGCGATTGATATCGCTGTGATGAAGCCTGGAATGCTGCAACTATTTTTGAGTGGCTCCATTGCACGCGACTACAAAACAATACAGGAATAGAAGGAGAGATACGACGAACGAAAGCGCTGGGTTTACAGTCATCAAAGGCTCCCGTTAGTATCGTACTTCGTGATGAAAGATAAGGAAGTACGTAATGAATATATATCATCCAAATCGCAGCTGTTGATCGTATAATATCAGATTCGAAATGGAGGTCAGTGGTATGGATTCGATTGTTAAAGAGAGAGAAGATATGATCCAATTGCATAAAGAGGTGACAATGCAATTCGTTAATTTCTGTTTACTTTCATGTATTGAGCTATTGTTTACCACAGTATATCCTGCAAATATTCGCGTAGGCAGACTCGTGCCGACCAAAGTCGAAGGAAGCCATTTGTGAACAGCTTATGCAACGGTTTTGTGTTCGTAGAAGGAGAAGATGCGATCAGAAGGAGCAAAACATTTTTGCACGAACACATCATAAACGTTAGCCTCGTCTTTTCAAAGATTCCAGGATGAGATTCGAAATCGATCACAAGCTCGTGAATTGGAGCACGAAAAGATAAAGTTGTGGCGCCATGTATGTCCTGTGGATAGTCAACATGATTTCTACATCCATCGTGATACCTTGGAGATAAGTAAGATCTATCCGTACCCCACGAACGAAATGACCTGAAGCGTAAGAGCGACAAATCTAATTCAAAGATTTGAGCACACCAAAACAAAATCAAGTTGTAAGTTTTGGAGCCAATACTGTGAAAGACAAAGATACCAGCGAAGCCATTGCGATGCGCTCGAGAGCAATGACTGGGAATGTACTCGATGCACGCTTTACAATTCTTTTAGCAAAAGACATTGCGATGCTGCGTCTACGAAAATTGCTTAAAGCGCGTATGTCCTACTAAGAAACACTATCAGTCAAAATTGATACAGCGCTCGAAAGAATGAAGCTTTGAAGATATGGAACCAAAGATACACATGTACAAAGCACTGCGTATACTGAACACTCGTCATAGCAGCTCCAACAAGACTGGGTATTAAAATCGAACAGTCTCGACGTTGTATCCGAATGTGCAAAGTGTGGCTCAACCCATTCTTCTCCTTCCTGCATGTCTATGCAAAGAGAACGAACTGGATTGTATAGGCGAGGGTGTGCTTGTCAGAAGTAGCAGAAACATATGATGCTTCTTTGTTCCAACAAGAAACGTAATACAATTACGTCAATTTTTCATGAACGTACCATTGGCGGAATTACCTCGACAAAATAAGGTTAGGTGTCGGCTTTGCCATGTGGCGTCAGAATCTCTCTACTGTGATCAACTCATACTTATTCTTCGACATTTCCTATGTTTCTGCGTGTATCAATCAATGTATCGATTTCATTCATAATGCTACAAAAAAATGAGCAAGAGACATCTATCCTTCCGTTATTGAAAGACATAATTATGCTTCTGCTACGCTTTCTTATGAAAGTGCATCGATAAGAACATGTAAAATTCTTAGAAAGTACGAGCAGATGCTAACGTTATAGAGCTCTGGTGGCTTATACCATCTGTCTTATCGATCCTCTATCGCGTTTATCAATTTTTAAAGTTCCATAGCTGCCATTTCTCAAAATTACTCCCATTCAAGATGCTGTCTTCGGCGCACGTTGCCTATGTCATTAGCATTAGTTCCTTGTTTGCACTCTTCATCGATCGATCCCAGAGCTTTGCAGACGTGCGAAGCTCTCAAATACGTGGTCATAGATTTCTTGACGATGATACTATAAATACAATTCCCCAGGACGTCAAGTGCGAACAAAAGACAATATGTGACTCTAACAACTATTGTGCCATTGTTTGTCAACGAGGGACTGTTGTGGTGGGGCAGTGGCTACAGGAGGCTTTGAAACTTCAGCGGCAGCTCGCTTATAAACGAGACATATGCACAGCGCAGCTTCCTGGGACTCACAACTCGGCAATAACATTGGCAGATGTAGGATTAGATCTGAAGATATATGTTGCGTATTAGCTTTTCTGACGTCGTTTATGGTAGGGTTACGGGGTTGAAGACCATGTCTTTGAAAGCATTTTGCATTCTGCGCAATATAAAGGTGTTGTCCGCACAAATGATCAGGTAAGCGATCGTCAGATTTACGTGAAGAGCGTATTCTTTAAGGCATATGACAGTACTTCTCATTAACCGATCAATTGGAAATGGGCGTACGGCTGTTGGAATTGGACGTGCACTATGTAAATGATCAGCTCACGATTGCACATTGCGGCGGATTCCACTCTCCAAATTTTGATCGGTTTATTGCCCTCATCAGATCTGCTGCTAAATTTTTCCATAAGGATATTGATTGGGACACAGGGTTGATCGGATGCAATCCCAGTTTTAGCGGCATTCCGTCCAAAGACCAACGTACACTGGTCAATGCACTTGAAGAGATATCGGGTTGGCTAACGAGCAATAAAGATGAGTTTTTGATGGTTTTCCTTGATGACGGCGAAGAGATTGAGAAACAGGGCCGAGTTGAGGAGTTGGTTAATGCTATTTCAGCATCGTTTGAACAAAGTATCATTTTTACGCCGGGAAACAAGGTTTGTTTAGTTGTTTTGTCGCATTCAGGTTGTATGAATGAGTTTGTATGCTAATAGGATACTGCTTGGCCGACTTTTGATGAAATGATAAAGCGAGGAAAACGAATCTTGTTCATGTCTGGAACGCATTATGCCAGTGCGGATAGTATCCTTTCACGAAGGCCAATGTATGCTCTTGGACGGAACCGAGTCTTCCGCTGAAATCATACCCAGCTTGTGAATTTGCTAGCGGGGGAAGTACAGTGAGCCAGATCGGAACCGTCTTTCGACCGCAAACGAGTGAGATTCTGTACGGTCCATTTAACGCTAGCGGAGAATTAGGACCGAACGTTCAAGTTCTGAACGAGTCAACTATTCCTGGTGTCGTGCAGTGTGGAACAAATTACCCTTCGCCTGATCTGTTGACGCCAAAACGTGCAGAATCTTTTGTCTGGACATTTGATAGAAACTACCTGCGCGATCCACGCTTATGTCTCGGCCTCTCCAAATCGTCGCCACATTGGAAAAATATCAATTGCACTAATTTGCAAGCCACTGTTGCCGCATGCCGCAGTGTTAGTGATCCTCGGAAGTGGATCCTATCCGATCAAATATCAGATTATAAATCAGGTGATAAAGCTTGTTCAGCCACCGGCGATAATATGATATTCTCCGTACCTGCATCAGCTTACGAAAATCAGCTTGTCATGCAGCAGCTCTCAGCTTCGAGCAATCTCATACAACAAATCATTTTTAAGCGTGGCTCCAATCAGCTGGGCACCAAAGCTTGAGTTTGAGGCGACCAACTCATCCTTATGGGAAGCATGATTTGGATAACAACTGACATTAGACGTCGCTAAATTTCATAGCTAAAGTCCACAAAGTAATTCATATTTTTACGTCAAGTGCTTTCTGTCTTTTTCTGAATACGATCTCTATATTTTCGATGGGATCGCATTCGCTATTTGTTGTTGTCGACGAGAATGGCATATCGTATGCAATTCCAGCGCTTTATGTGACGTCGCTCGATGTGGATCAATCATGCTGTTGTGATAACATATCTGATGCTGAGGACTGAGTGGTTTAGCTCCAGCTTTTTTAAAATTATGAATAACTGTGTAGTAGCTTACAGAAGAGGGATCTTATGCGAACTGATACGGTTCGCACACGATGAATAAACCATCATATGTATTGTTCCTCAAAAGCAGTGACGAAGCGTACGATTCCGCTTTGCTCGATGCGCAACAAGACAAAATACAGCAGTTTTTTCCTTCATCTACAGAAACTTTAGCGTTTGAGTTTGTAAATCAGCAAGCTCTAACGGAGATCCTGCTGCAGCTCCCTAAACCTCATAGCGGTATCATTCTAACAAGCCCTAGAGCAATCAATGCTATTGTGAATGTCCTGGAAACAACTTCCTCGAGCGATCAGAAAAAGCGACCCGAAAACCTAAATCTGTTGTGATCTATGCCGTCGGAAAAGTGGCAGCGAAGGATTTGAACAATTTGAGATTGTATGCAAATGTGATTCGGCTGGTTCTTGGGAGAAACTCGATGCGTATCTTGAACAAAAAGCGGTTCTAACGCCAAGCTGGAAGCAAAACCCATGCCTGTTTTATGCGGAGATAAACGGCAAAATACATGACCGGACAGCTTTTACAAGCAAAGTTGATGCTGGAGGAGCTCAGAGTGTAACAAAGCGCTATCAAAGCTGACATTGAGGTACCTCATGCATGCGGAATACCTGCTTGGGTAGTACTCTTAAGTCCGAGTAGATTAAAGGCAGTGAAAGATTTACCGCTACCATAGGTTCGAATATTGAAAGCCACAACTGGAAAGACTACTGCTGAAGCAATACAGAAGCACGCGAAAGAGAGCGGAGAGAGTCATTGGGACCACAACGTCGTATCTCCATCACGGACGCCTCATGCGCTGGCAAGCTCAATTCTTAACTATGACCAAACAACGCAAGAGTAGCGTCAGAATTGAAAAATAAGTAATAGGACTTGAATTTCTATGAAATATATGGAGCTTGAAGCGCAACTCTTTCTCAGCTACCTCATCTTCGTATTGTTGAATGCTTTCTATACAATCATAGTCATTTTATCCCCGCCAGTCTGCGCCTGCTGTTTGTTGCTAGAGTAGTATTCGCTCATTCTCGTTGCAAGATCACCAAACCCTATCAAAATAAACTCCCAGCCGTCGATGTCAGCGCACTCAATTCTCCTTCAGGCATCAGCACTTTCATCTTCTGCTTAGCATCCTTTTTACATATTGTGTATCCGATTGTGTTTGCTCCATTCAATGTCAGCGCAAAAAGGACAAGTAGAGCCCATCGCACCTTGTATTTGAGAATCAAAATAAGCAAAATAATACTCAAACAGCCGAGCTCCATAAAATCCAAACCAAAATTCACGAGAATCAATTTAACCATAAGCTTTTCATTTTCATCTGGCTGAAAAATCTACTCGATGCTTTCATCCTCATTGATCCGGTTTCACCAACGCAACCCCACGAGCAACCGTCTTGAGATATTTTTCACCGTTCAAAAATCAACGGCCGGCAGTAATATGCATTATAGGAATATGAAACAAAACTCTTGATGAAAATGCCACCGAACAAGTACAACTGAGTCGCAAGAGCCTTCGCTCGTGAATTGATGGAGGCACATTCTAAGTATAAAAGTGGATGATTTTAGAGAACATATCTTGAATGATGTATGAAGAAAACCACAACAAGATGATTAGTTTCTGATGGTTTTATGGATCGACTTCAGCCTTACGTCATGTCGTTGATGTGAGAAATTTGCTTGAGAGAGAGAATGAAGTACGTACATGGCAAAGCCAGAGTTGGAGGCATTTGGAGCTTGTTTTACCGAATAAGAAGTTTCGGATGTATTCAATAAATCTCTGTCAATGTGAATGAACTCAGATTCGCTCGTTGAATCCTTTTCGATCGCAGCATCATCAACAGCATTTTGATCTCGATCCTATTAAATCAAAGCTTTGTTTTCTCAATGCCCGTATAAGATGCATCAACGCTTTGTCGCCTTCCAAGACACAACATCGCTAGCTTCTGTTGTTTTCTTCTCGTGCATCTACTCCATACAACCCGTTTTTGACCAAGCAGCATACAGCAATTAAAGGGCACTAGAATCTCAAGTTGACGAGAGATCGGCTGACGATGCCGCCCAAGAACAGAAAATTTTACTCGGGAAAGCGAAACAGGTGGACAGGCAGCTGCAATTGAAATAAATAGGCATCGGTAAGAGAAAGAAAGCGATAAAAAGCCAACTTCCGCCCTCGAAGAAAATTTTCAAGAGCAAATGAATCCAGCGCGCAGTTCTGACGCCGCATCTGATGGGCTCCAGCAAGAAATGAGGAGCGCAAAGTGGTCAGATGATATACAATCCTATGGGAGAGAGAATTAAGGAAATTTACTGGACGTAAAGCTGTAGGTAAATTTTGTACGTATGGATCATGATCCAAACGAACAGCAAAAAACGAAGTCAAGAACAAAGGAGAGTCGAGTAGATTTAAAGCTCGCTTATCTTTCTTGTACGCCATTGTGTTGAAAGCTTCATGGGCGCTTTAAGGGATATCTCTGTAATTAACGTAAATACATAGCTCGACATAATATGAATTTAGAACGGCTATAAAATTAGAGAGAGATTGTAAAAACATAATCAATGAATGAAAAATATCTTTATATTAAACATCGAAATCTCACTAATCACTACACAAGACTCTTAATGTTTACCATAAGGCTATAATCTTGCCTATAAACTGCTGCAGTCCATTAGACCAGGACTGCAGCACACGCTTCGTTATACTGCAAATATCTGCAGATACGGAGCCCAAATCTGTGGTTACCGTTGCAATATTAGGGAGCGGTCTACTATTCAAAGCCATATGCATCAATGATCGCTGCGCAATCGACAGCCGCTCTTCCGCGATTGCGAGCTGTGTTTGTAAGTCTTCCATTTCCATATTCTTTCGATCGTGTAAGACCAATATATTGTGTTTTGTTTGTTCCGTTTCTGTTTCCATTTCTTTTCGCGCTTCTTCTGCATTGATGACATTCCTTTTCATAATGTTGAGCTCTTTTTCATTCTTGATCTGTTCCATACCATAGCGCTCGCTCATAGTTTGTATTTTCTTTTCCAATTGTTTGTTTTCTTTTTCCAGCGTGACATATCGCTTATGCTCGCATTCCATGCCATGCTGTAATTCATCATTCGTTGCTGCGAGTTCTCGTAATTTCTTCTCGCTGTCATTCTGCGTCCATTCTAGATCCTCATTCTTCGCCTTCAGACTCCCATTCGTTTCATCAAGAGCCTTCACGAGCTCTTGGAGTCGTAGTGACTCGACATGAAAAGCATCCAAACGCTGGGCAATGCTCTCCATTTTACTCCCATATGCTTTTACGTTCTTGCTCAACTCTTCATTTTGAGACTCCGAAAGAGCGAACTGCTGCCCAAGAACTTGCTGCAGCTCCGTGCTCGAGCTTACGAAATCTTCAAGTTCCTTTTTATGTTCGCCAATTTTCTTGAAGTTCTTCAGGTACAGTGTCCGGAGTTGATTTTTCGATAAGCTTTTTACAGCTTGTTTGGCTGCCGCGTTGCTGGTTCGGGTGCTATACATAGTAAAAATTCAGTTGTGAGTTCAATGATCGTGGGCATATCAATGGTCACAGACCTGACAAATGGGTCTTTTGACTAGATTTTCTTCCCTTGTTCTGACCGCAAAGAAAGTGAGAACATGTTCTCATCCGCCGCGAAGAAACTGAGAACATGTTCTCATCCAAAGAAGATTGCGTCAATTTAGGACATGAGAATTGGGATTTCGTATGGTGTCGTTTGTTGCTGCTATCCAAATATAGGCTTTTATACGGAAAATTCTTGATTTTCTTCCTCGGCGCTTCAATTCTCTGTTGATTCGTTATCGATTGGTCACAGAATGCGTGTCAAGCTATATATAGATAGCCCATGTATAACCATAGCCTTGAATTTCGCAGGAATAATTTTGCGGTCTCTAAGCGCTATTAAAATTGAACAGCTTCAGGGACCTATGAAGTGCTTCTTTAACAATCTATTTATGCTGAGTTCACACGGTAGTCCATAGATTTGATGTCGAAGCGTATGTATTACAGCTACGATATTTATTTCTCTGTTTTTTGCTGCTGCTTTCCGACGTTAGTCTGCTTCTTCAACGTCTTTCGCATTAGACTTCTGAAGCCATGGCCACCATGCTTTGAGTGTCATATTCA
Organism: Portulaca oleracea; assembly: GCA_029582165.1. Taxonomy (NCBI): domain Eukaryota; kingdom Viridiplantae; phylum Streptophyta; class Magnoliopsida; order Caryophyllales; family Portulacaceae; genus Portulaca; species Portulaca oleracea. The sequence continues at coordinate 64,825 of JARFYH010000038.1, forward strand.
CATTACAATTCTGAAAGGAGAGTAGCTGAAACACTATCGTTAATGAGTTTGTTACACTCGACTTAATTCGAATTCTTCAACAGACATCTTTCTTGTACTTGCCTTGCATTCCAATAACTGGATACACCTCGAGCCATGACTAACTATAGCTACTTGCGTACGGAGCAAGATTCGCGCAGCATTTCCTGAAATTGCTCTTTTTTGTGCCGCAGCTCATCATGTACTGTACCAGCAAGAGCCGGTTTAGCGAGAAAATGGTTCAATATCTGGAAGACCTTTTCTTCGAAAATGTATAAACCCATTTCCATTTCCCTCAAACTCGAATTGTGGGTAAGTATCGCACAGGTATCGACAATCACTTCTTTACAGCTTGACAAATGACTATCCATCATTGAAATCCATGCCAAAAAAATAATTGATTGTGGCATTCAAGTTCAGATGATAGTCGCATAAGCGATACAGCGCACCATTCCAACAAATCAGCAAAGTTCTGAAGCAGATGAATTCCTTCTATCAAAACTTGTCGATCATTGTCGGACAAGTCACCATCGAACCCATAAACATCGCATATTTCATCCGCACATTTTTTCGATTCCTAATGAAGTCTTGTAACATACTGATACACTAGTACCATTGAGTCATATTGCTTCGAGGCATGATATGCAAAATAGCTGCAGCTCCATACGCTTTATAGCCGCGAAGTTCGAGTCTGATAAGAAGTTTATTCGGCTTACACGACTCCCACCTACGTCCAGTGAATTCGGCTCACGATGACCACCCGAAACTAGCTCTTGCACTAAAACTTCGAGGTCTAGCTACACTCGCCTTTTTCATTGGCAAATATTTTCTCAGATGAGATATCGAACCAGAATCAGAAACGTATACCTCGAACTTTGCGGCACAAATTCTCCACGCGTGAAGCTGGAACCACAGTAAAGTGCTGTCTTTGTTGCTAAAAAACGTTTTTGTGTCGGTACTGTGAGTGTCTCACATACACTTGACGATTGGACAGCCTAATGAGCGACTAGGAACAAGCGATAGTTTTGTGACGGCTTCCGCAATGGATCCGCTAGACTATGTGTGCTTTTAATCATGTCAGCTGTTATGGAAAAAAACTGCTGGCAATTTCCGCGAGCATGATACTTCGTGCTACGTCAAAATCATCGCTTTTGTCCCAGAATATATTTGTAATATCCTCAGAACGGTGCGGTATTTTTAAGATCATTCAAGCTATTTGAAAGCTAACTTTAGTATCTCCTAAAGAGTGCTTATGTTCTAATTTAAACCTTTATTGTTCGCGCTACCCATTTATACGACGGTCGATGGCGCAAATGCTCTAGTGTATGATTAAGGTGCACACACTAATTAGCGCAGAAAGCGTATTATTGTCGACGAAGGAGAATGGCAATGGCCAGAGATCTTTAAGGAGCGAGGAGTATCGAAAGTCATTTACGCTGCAATATATGTGGTGTTTATCTTCATGTCCCGTACTCCTTCCATGCCGATACTCCATATACCTCTGATAGTTCATAATCATTTGACATAAAATGTAACAGTTTATTCGCATCGTAGCCATAATTTTGTTCAAAATGCATCCGCGCTATTTTCAGTGCAATGGAAGCAACAGCTGCTGTCCAGAATGTAAATCGTCTTGTGCCACTTCACAGCTCGTTTCCAATTCGACGGTTGAAAGAATAGCGATTGATATCGCTGTGATGAAGCCTGGAATGCTGCAACTATTTTTGAGTGGCTCCATTGCACGCGACTACAAAACAATACAGGAATAGAAGGGAGATACGACGAACGAAAGCGCTGGGTTTACAGTCATCAAAAGGCTCCGTTAGTATCGTACTTCGTGATGAAAGATAAGGAAGTACGTAATGAATATATATCATCCAAATCGCAGCTGTTGATCGTATAATATCAGATTCGAAATGGAGGTCAGTGGTATGGATTCGATTGTTAAAGAGAGAGAAGATATGATCCAATTGCATAAAGAGGTGACAATGCAATTCGTTAATTTCGTTTACTTTCATGTATTGAGCTATTGTTTACCACAGTATATCCTGCAAATATTCGCGTAGGCAGACTCGTGCCGACCAAAGTCGAAGGAAGCCATTTGTGAACAGCTTATGCAACGGTTTTTGTGTTCGTAGAAGGAGAAGATGCGATCAGAAGGAGCAAAACATTTTTGCACGAACACATCATAAACGTTAGCCTCGTCTTTTCAAAGATTCCAGGATGAGATTCGAAATCGATCACAAGCTCGTGAATTGGAGCACGAAAGATAAAGTTGTGGCGCCATGTATGTCCTGTGGATAGTCAACATGATTTCTACATCCATCGTGATACCTTGGAGATAAGTAAGATCTATCCGTACCCCACGAACGAAATGACCTGAAGCGTAAGAGCGACAAATCTAATTCAAAGATTTGAGCACACCAAAACAAAATCAAGTTGTAAGTTTTGGAGCCAATACTGTGAAAGACAAAGATACCAGCGAAGCCATTGCGATGCGCTCGAGAGCAATGACTGGGAATGTACTCGATGCACGCTTTACAATTCTTTTAGCAAAGACATTGCGAAGCTGCGTCTACGAAAATTGCTTAAAGCGCGTATGTCCTACTAAGAAACACTATCAGTCAAAATTGATACAGCGCTCGAAAGAATGAAGCTTTGAAGATATGGAACCAAAGATACACATGTACAAAGCACTGCGTATACTGAACACTCGTCATAGCAGCTCCAACAAGACTGGGTATTAAAAAATCGAACAGTCTCGACGTTGTATCCGAATGTGCAAAGTGTGGCTCAACCCATTCTTCTCCTTCCTGCATGTCTATGCAAAGAGAACGAACTGGATTGTATAGGCGAGGGGTGTGCTTGTCAGAAGTAGCAGAAACATATGATGCTTCTTTTGTTCCCACAAGAAACGTAATACAATTACGTCAATTTTTTCATGAACGTACCATTGGCGGAATTACCTCGACAAAATAAGGTTAGGTGTCGGCTTTGCCATGTGGCGTCAGAATCTCTCTACTGTGATCAACTCATACTTATTCCTCGACATTTCCCTATGTTTCTGCGTGTATCAATCAATGTATCGATTTCATTCATAATGCTACAAAAAAATGAGCAAGAGACATCTATCCTTCCGTTATTGAAAGACATAATTATGCTTCTGCTACGCTTTCTTATGAAAGTGCATCGATAAGAACATGTAAAATTCTTAGAAAGTACGAGCAGATGCTAACGTTATAGAGCTCTGGTGGCTTATACCATCTGTCTTATCGATCCTCTATCGCGTTTATCAATTTTTAAAGTTCCATAGCTGCCATTTCTCAAAATTACTCCCATTCAAGATGCTGTCTTCGGCGCACGTTGCCTATGTCATTAGCATTAGTTCCTTGTTTGCACTCTTCATCGATCGATCCCAGAGCTTTGCAGACGTGCGAAGCTCTCAAATACGTGGTCATAGATTTCTTGACGATGATACTATAAATACAATTCCCCAGGACGTCAAGTGCGAACAAAAGACAATATGTGACTCTAACAACTATTGTGCCATTGTTTGTCAACGAGGGACTGTTGTGGTGGGGCAGTGGCTACAGGAGGCTTTGAAACTTCAGCGGCAGCTCGCTTATAAACGAGACATATGCACAGCGCAGCTTCCTGGGACTCACAACTCGGCAATAACATTGGCAGATGTAGGATTAGATCTGAAGATATATGTTGCGTATTAGCTTTTCTGACGTCGTTTATGGTAGGGTTACGGGGTTGAAGACCATGTCTTTGAAAGCATTTGCATTCTGCGCAATATAAAGGTGTTGTCCGCACAAATGATCAGGTAAGCGATCGTCAGATTTACGTGAATAGCGTATTCTTTAAGGCATATGACAGTACTTCTCATTAACCGATCAATTGGAAATGGGCGTACGGCTGTTGGAATTGGACGTGCACTATGTAAATGATCAGCTCACGATTGCACATTGCGGCGGATTCCACTCTCCAAATTTTGATCGGTTTATTGCCGTCATCAGATCTGCTGCTAAATTTTTCCATAAGGATATTGATTGGGACACAGGGTTGATCGGATGCAATCCCAGTTTTAGCGGCATTCCGTCCAAAGACCAACGTACACTGGTCAATGCACTTGAAGAGATATCGGGTTGGCTAACGAGCAATAAAGATGAGTTTTTGATGGTTTTCCTTGATGACGGCGAAGAGATTGAGAAACAGGGCCGAGTTGAGGAGTTGGTTAATGCTATTTCAGCATCGTTTGAACAAAGTATCATTTTACGCCGGGAAACAAGGTTTGTTTAGTTGTTTTGTCGCATTCAGGTTGTATGAATGAGTTTGTATGCTAATAGGATACTGCTTGGCCGACTTTTGATGAAATGATGAAACAAGGGAAACGAATCTTGTTCATGTCTGGAACGCATTATGCCAGTGCGGATAGTATCCTTTTCACGAAGGCCAATGTATGCTCTTGGACGGAACCGAGTCTTCCGCTGAAATCATACCCAGCTTGTGAATTTGCTAGCGGGGGAAGTACAGTGAGCCAGATCGGAACCGTCTTTCGACCGCAAACGAGTGAGATTCTGTACGGTCCATTTAACGCTAGCGGAGAATTAGGACCGAACGTTCAAGTTCTGAACGAGTCAACTATTCCTGGTGTCGTGCAGTGTGGAACAAATTACCCTTCGCCTGATCTGTTGACGCCAAAACGTGCAGAATCTTTTGTCTGGACATTTGATAGAAACTACCTGCGCGATCCACGCTTATGTCTCGGCCTCTCCAAATCGTCGCCACATTGGAAAAATATCAATTGCACTAATTTGCAAGCCACTGTTGCCGCATGCCGCAGTGTTAGTGATCCTCGGAAGTGGATCCTATCCGATCAAATATCAGATTATAAATCAGGTGATGAAGCTTGTTCAGCCACCGGCGATAATATGATATTTTCCGTACCTGCATCAGGTTACGAAAATCAGCTTGTCATGCAGCAGCTCTCAGCTTCGAGCAATCTCATACAACAAATCATTTTTAGCGTGGCTCCAATCAGCTGAGCACCAAAGCTTAGAGTTTAGGCGAGCAGACCAACTCATCCTTTATGGGAAGCATGATTTGGATAACAACTGACATTAGACGTCGCTAAATTTCATAGCTAAAGTCCACAAAGTAATTCATATTTTTACGTCAAGTGCTTTCTGTCTTTTTCTGAATACTGATCTCTTTAATTTGCGATGGGATCGCATTCGCTTTTGTGTTGTCGACGAGATTGGCATATCGTATGCAATTCCAGCGCTTTATGTGACGTCGCTCGATGTGGATCAATCATGCTGTTGTGATAACATATCTGATGCTGAGGACTGAGTGGTTTAGCTCCAGCTTTTTTAAAATTATGAATAACTGTGTAGTAGCTTACAGAAGAGGATCTTATGCGAACTGATACGGTTCGCACACGATGAATAAACCATCATACGTATTGTTCCTCAAAAGCAGTGACGAAGCGTACGATTCCGCTTTGCTCGATGCGCAACAAGACAAAATACAGCAGTTTTTTCCTTCATCTACAGAAACTTTAGCGTTTGAGTTTGTAAATCAGTAAGCTCTAATGAGATTCCTGCTGCAACTCCCTAAAACTCATAGCGGTATCATTCTAACAAGCCCTAGAGCAATCAATGCTATTGTGAATGTCCTGGAAACAACTTCCTCGAGCGATCAGAAAAAAAGCGATTAAAAATCTCAAATCTGTTGTGATATTTGCCGTCGGAAAAGTGGCAGCGAAGGATTTGAACAATTTGAGATTGTATGCAAATGTGATTCGGCTGGTTCTTGGGAGAAACTCGATGCGTATCTTGAACAAAAAGCGGTTCTACCGCCAAGCTGGAAGCAAAAACCCATGCCTGTTTTATGCGGAGATAAACGGCAAAATACATGACCGGACAGCTTTTACAAGCAAAGTTGATGCTGGAGGAGCTCAGAGTGTAACAAAGCGCTATCAAAGCTGACATTGAGGTACCTCATGCATGCGGAATACCTGCTTGGGTAGTACTCTTAAGTCCGAGTAGATTAAAGGCAGTGAAAGATTTACCGCTACCATAGGTTCGAATATTGAAAGCCACAACTGGAAAGACTACTGCTGAAGCAATACAGAAGCACGCGAAAGAGAGCGAGAGAGTCATTGGGACCACAACGTCGTATCTCCATCACGGACGCCTCATGCGCTGGCAAGCTCAATTCTTAACTATGACCAAACAACGCAAGAGTAGCATCAGAATTGAAAAATAAGTAATAGGACTTGAATTTCTATGAAATATATGGAGCTTGAAGCGCAACTCTTTCTCAGCTACCTCATCTTCGTCTTGTTGAATGCTTTCTATACAATCATAGTCATTTATCCCCGCCAGTCTGCGCCTGCTGTTTGTTGCTAGAGTAGTATTCGCTCATTCTCGTTGCAAGATCACCAAACCCTATCAAAATAAACTCCCAGCCGTCGATGTAAGCGCACTCAATTCTCCTTCAGGCATCAGCACTTTCATCTTCTGCTTAGCATACTTTTTACATAATGAGTATCCGATTGAGATTGCTCCATTCAATGTCAGCGCAAAAAGGACAAGTAGAGCCCATCGCACCTTGTATTTGAGAATCAAAATAAGCAAAAATAATACTCAAACAGCCGGAGCTCCATAAAATCCAAACCAAAATTCACGAGAATCAATTTAACCATAAGCTTTTCATTTTCATCTGGCTGAAAAATCTACTCGATGCTTTCATCCTCATTGATCCGGTTTCACCAACGCAACCCCACGAGCAACCGTCTTGAGATATTTTTCACCGTTCAAAAATCAACGGCCGGCAGTAATATGCATTATAGGAATATGAAACAAAACTCTTGATGAAAATGCCACCGAACAAGTACAACTGAGTCGCAAGAGCCTTCGCTCGTGAATTGATGGAGGCACATTCTAAGTATAAAAGTGGATGATTTTAGAGAACATATCTTGAATGATGTATGAAGAAAACCACAACAAGATGATTAGTTTCTGATGGTTTTATGGATCGACTTCAGCCTTACGTCATGTCGTTGATGTGAGAAATTTGCTTGAGAGAGAATGAAGTACGTACATGGCAAAGCCAGAGTTGGAGGCATTTGGAGCTTGTTTTACCGAATAAGAAGTTTCGGATGTATTCAATAAATCTCTGTCAATGTGAATGAACTCAGATTCGCTCGTTGAATCCTTTTCGATCGCAGCATCATCAACAGCATTTGATCTCGATCCTATTAAATCAAAGCTTTGTTTTCTCAATGCCCGTATAAGATGCATCAACGCTTTGTCGCCTTCCAAGACACAACATCGCTAGCTTCTGTTGTTTTCTTCTCGTGCATCTACTCCATACAACCCGTTTTTGACCGAGCAGCATACAGCAATTAAAGGGCACTAGAATCTCAAGTTGACGAGAGATCGGCTGACGATGCCGCCCAAGAACAGAAAATTTTACTCGGGAAAGCGAAACAGGTGGACAGGCAGCTGCAATTGAAATAAATAGGCATCGGTAAGAGAAAGAAAGCGATAAAAAAGCCAACTTCCGCCCTCGAAGAAAATTTTCAAGAGCAAATGAATCCAGCGCGCAGTTCTGACGCCGCATCTGATGGGCTCCAGCAAGAAATGAGGAGCGCAAAAGTGGTCAGATGATATACAATCCTATGGGAGAGAGAATTAAGGAAATTTACTGGACGTAAAGCTGTAGGTAAATTTTGTACGTATGGCTCATGATCCAAACGAACAGCAAAAAACGAAGTCAAGAACAAAGGAGAGTCGCGTAGATTTCTAGCTCGCTTAGCTTTCTTGTACGCCATTGTGTTGAAAGCTTCAAGGGCGCTTTAAGGGATATCTCTGTAATTAACGTAAATACATAGCTCGACATAATATGAATTTAGAACGGCTATAAAATTAGAGAGAGATTGTAAAAACATAATCAATGAATGAAAAATATCTTTATATTAAACATCGAAATCTCACTAATCACTACACAAGACTCTTAATGTTTACCATAAGGCTATAATCTTGTTTATAAACTGCTGCAGTCCATTAGACCAGGACTGCAGCACACGCTCGTTATACTGCAAATATCTGCAGATACGGAGCTTAAATCTGTGGTTACCGTTGCAATATTAGAAAGCGGTCTACTATTCAAAGCCATATGCATCAATGATCGCTGCGCAATCGACAGCCGCTCTTCCGCGATTGCGAGCTGTGTTTGTAAGTCTTCCATTTCCATATTCTTTCGCTCGTGTAAGACCAATATATTGTGTTTTGTTTGTTCCGTTTCTGTTTCCATTTCTTTTCGCGCTTCTTCTGCATTGATGACATTCGTTTTCATATTGTTGAGCTCTTTTCATTCTTGATCTGTTCCATATCATAGCGCTCGCTCATAGTTTGTATTTTCTTTCCAGTTGTTTGTTTTCTTTTCCAGCGTGACATTTCGCTTATGCTCGCATTCCATGCCATGCTGTAATCCTTCATTCGTTGCTGCGAGTTCTCGTAATTCTTCTCGCTGTCATTCTGCGTCCGTTCTAGATACTCATTCTTCGCCTTCAGACTTGCATTCGTTTCATTAAGAGCCTTCACGAGCTCTTGGAGTCGTAGTGACTCGACATGAAAAGCATCAAACGCTGGGCAATGCTCTCCATTTTACTCGCACATGCTTTTACGTTCTTGCTCTACTCTTCATTTTGAGACTCCGAAAGAGCGAGTAGCTGCCCAAGAACTTGCTGCAGCTCCGTGCTCGAGCTTACGAAATCTTCAAGTTCCTTTTTATGTTCGACTATTATCTTGAAGTTCTTTAGATACAACGCTCGGAGTTGATTCTTCAATAAGTTTATCACCGCTCGTATGGCTACCGCATTGTTGGTTCGGGTGCTGTTCATGGTGGAAACAGCATTGTGAGAGCTTTGATCGTGTGCACACAATGATCCAAAACCTGATTGATGGGTCCTGACTTGGCCTTCTTCTCGTTGTTCTGTCCGGGCAGAAACTGATAATATGTTCTCTTCCGAAGAAGATTGCATCATTTTTTGACACGAGGAGAACTGAAGGGTCATGCGCTGCGGTAATAGTTATCGCACTGGCCGAAAAATAGCTTCGATGCGTACAATCCTGATCTTCAGAGCTATATTACTCTCTGCTGATTGTTCATGGATCGATGGCAGAGAGCAAGTCAATTTATATGCATTGATACACGGATGCCCATCCATATCAGCGCTATGAAGTGCGTAAAGATGACGCGCGCGGAGCAGATCAGTCGATATCGTCCATGAATGTGAAATACGGCTGTAATGATTCGAGCAAAAATTGTGTAACGTAGAGCAGCTAATTGATTGTATTCGGTAGCAACATCATAGACAGTGTGTTCTATCAATCATTCAGTTTCCCGGCACCTTTGACATCTTTTCTGTATGAATGACCAAAGCAGGGACGAGTCACTTGTTGTACTATCACGAGAAAACGTTTACGCTGCAACGTGCAAGCGATAAGCTTAGCGTCGGAAAAACATCAAAAGGAATTCACACCTTTAGCGTTTTGTTCGAAAATGCATTCGTCGCATATGTCACATAAGAATGACAGCAAAGTAGAATAACGCGTTTCACATTGCTCATATTCACTTTGGTATATCTCATATCTAATCTATGCGATTCCTACATATCTTCAACCTATCATGATCTATACTATTCAATATACTCTTTGCTTCTCTTGATGCTCGCATGAGATGATTTAACCTTTGTCACCTTCATACATCATCGTTATCTGCAATTGCTATCTGCTCGTGCATATACTCAATATGCCCCATTTTGACCAATCAGCATACGTCATTTACAAGTCAGTAGATTCTCAAGTTGGCGGAGACGATGCCGCCAAAGAAATGTAAAGTTATGCTCGCGAACGCGAAACAAAAAACAACGACTGTAACGAAAAGCAACCGAAGGTCAAAACGCATCAGTGACAAAGAGAAAAACACAAAAAATCCATCTTCCTCCCTCGAAAAAAGCCCTCAAGAGCAAATGAATCCAGCGAGCAGCTCTGACAACACATCTGATACACCTACGTTCGAAAAGGAGGAATATAATAAGGCACATGATGTACAACCAGCTGTAAATGAGAACAACATTCTTACAGGATCGTACATAAGCAAAGCAAATAGTTCATTGGATCTTTGTAGGCGCTTGAAAAGTGTTTGGGAAGAGCTTAAATCTATTCCCAATCACACAATATCCCAGCAAGAGCTCGATGAGATAAAAGTATCCGTACACGATCTGAGCCTGGTCTGTAGTGAGCTTTGCCAAGAGAAAGTGCTAGGATCCAAATGTAAGAGTGTCCGTTCTTTGGCAGCTTGCTGTTTGCTGGATATGATGAGAATCTACGCGCCAACTTCTCCATTCAAGAGCGATAGTGAGCTTCACACTGTTTTCCAACTCATCTTTGGGCAGATCAAAGATCTAGCACTCCGCCGGGATAAAAGCTCTGCTGCAGAGAAGACTTCAAGAGGATTACAATTGTATCACATGTTGGAAATTCTTGCAGACGTAAAGCCGTTTGTGCATCTAATCCGAATGACGCATGGCCAGGACGAAAACGAAAACGATAGAGAGCCATCGCTTATCGTAGAAATGTTAAACCTCTTGTTCGATATTGAACAGACGGAGCATTCGTTGAAAATACATAACTTGATCATCACCATCTTAATCACATGTATCGAAGAAACTGAATCCATTGAGACAAGATTTTTGGATGCTTTGCTTGCTCCGCTCGTGACTAATAAACAAGAATATGATGCGCAGACGAAGAGCAGTGCTGGCACAACTGCCATAACTGCATATTATCTAGTTTCGGAAGCTATTCGAAGGACAGGCAATCATATGCAGACATATATATCGCAATATATCAACAGCATTTTAGCCGATATTGACACAGAACCTGGCCACAATATGGATGAACCTTCAAAATTGAAGGAGCATGTGTATACATTGATTCACGAAATTCACAAAATCAATCCCGATCTATTGCTGTATATATTTCCAAGTCTTTGTATGCAGCTACAAGTTGATGAAGTTTCTATACGTTCATCGGCAGTAAAGCTATTGGGAAAGCTCTTTTCTTCAGAACATGCTGAGTACGGGGCACAATTTGTCAAGATTTTCCGCGAGTTTCTTGGTCGATTTCGAGACGTGAGTCAGGTCATACGACTGGATATGATTCGCATAGGTGTTACCATTTGGCAAAAGAAGCATGATTTAGGACCGTTTATCGAAAGCGAATGCATTCTGCGGTTGAACGACTCTGGTGGGAAGTCAGAAGAGTCGTGGTAAATGAAGTTTGTGATTTGGCCGCGAACTATCTGGAGCTTGTAAGCGAGAAATGTCTTCGTGAAGTCGGTGAACGGATGAAAGATAAGAGGATACTGATCAGAAAAGAAACGATGACTGGTCTCAGCCAAATTTTTGCGACGCATATATCATCTTTCTGGGTGGAACACGGCGATGAAGTGTACGCAAATATTGTGAATAGCATACCGAAGCCTGATTTGCACAAACTGTGCTGGGTACCGGACTACGTCCTGAAGTGCTACGCATACCCTCAGCAAGAGTTGCGACTGCGGGTGATACAATTGATTGACGATATTTTGTTACCAAAATCACTTAATGCGGAGTCTCGCGCGATGATCCTTTTATTTATTTATCAGTATATGGACGATGTATCCCGGGAAGCCTTTCGACGTATTTTAGCCGAACGACAGAAATGTCTGATAGCTTTTCAAACATTTCTCAAAGCCAGAAAGTCTGCACGACAACAGAGCACAGACATGGAACAGGCTTTGAATGAACATAAAGCATCCTTGATAGCAGCGCTGAATGCCATCCCCATCAGCACAGATATTTCGTCATCAAATATCGATCGACTTGCTGATTGGAAAGATCAAAATGTTTTTGCCTTACTGGATTCATTATGTTCATTCAGAATTAAACAAGCAGAAATTCGGTCGACTCGTGATCGTTTGCTCAAATGTGTTGGCACTAAAAACGCTTTTGGAGCATTCGTAAAAGATTTGTGCAGAAGAATCAATCTCTTAACAATTAATGGCGAAACATTGGAATGCTATTTAGCTATCATGAAAGGTGATCGTAACGAAAGAGCTAAAGACCGTTGGAACGCTACTCAAATCGTTTTATTGGCATCGAAAGTAATGCCGCAGCTCCTGTATCCACCTTTGCATCAGCGGCTGTTAGAGCCTATGCTTTCGATTCAATGTACAGACAAAAAGACAGAATTAGGACAGTGGAAAATCATTAAAGGAGCACTTGACGCAGCGTCAAATGTCTGCAAGAACCACAAGAGTCAATGCGTCCAAGCGAATGATACAGAGACTTTCACGATTCCCACTGATGTGCGAAAAGTACTCTATGAAATCTGCTTGGGTACTCATGAGATTCCTTTAGCTTTCCAGCAAGGCATTGCAAAGTCTTCTGCGAGGATTTTCATGGGTTTTGATATCTCTAAAGCTCATAGCGCTGAGATTCGTCGACTGTACGCAAACAAGAACCTCATAGCAGGACAAGAAACAAGTCTTGTATGCATTTTATCGGCATTGCAAATATTCGCAAAAGAATGCAAATCGTGGCTCGATGAAAAGGAACAAATGTTCGATACTGACACTTGGCAAACATTGTTCAAGTATATCAAAGACTCGGACCAAGATATCACTGGAATACTTGAGAGCAACATCGAAGAAAAGCAAAGCTTCTTCACGCCCACCAGGATCGTGGATATCCGTGCTGGCGCCGTACAAGTATTGGTAGCAGCGTTATTGAACAGCCAATGTGTAGAGAAGGATGATTATGCTCGTGATGTGCTCGGTGTATTATTCCATGTCCTTCGTTCGGACGGCAAGATATGGACGACGAATACAGGACTCCTACCAAAGTGTCGCTTGATCGCTGCTACGTCACTTCTGAAAATGACGCGCGATGAAAGTATTGAGGCTAAGATCACTGTGCCCGAATGGCACATACTGGGCTTTGTCATGCAAGACTCGAATCTTCAGGTTCGAACCGCATTTCTGGAGAAATTGACCAGAAATCTGATGAAGAAATCGATTGCACATCCTCACAAATATCTCTGTTACCTCGCTTTAGCAGCAACAGAGTCACATATTCCTTTACGCAAGCAAGCGAAAGCTGTGTTGCTTGCTGCAGTCAAGCGTATGCGCCATATATTTGAAGCTGCTGCTGTTGTTTCTATGAAATCAAACGGCGCCGATGAGGAGAAACAAAGTAGAAACGCATTAATCGTCCCGGAATATGCGCTTCCGTATGTGATCCACTTACTTTCGCACCATCCAGACTTGCCTACAAAGCTTGAGGATATCGCCGATCAGAAGCAGCCATCGACTTCAAGTCGAGTTCAAGCGGTTTTATCCGACCAAATCGCTTACTTGAATTTCTTTCTGGATGGTCTTGTATCGTCATCTTCTTCATTGGAAACAGACAATATCGCTTTTCTCCTTCAGATTCTGGTCAAGCTGTCCGCTTGTGTAGACGTAACTGCTCCTAAGGAAAACAAAATTCAATATTTGGTGGGCTCAACGGTAGAGCTGTTAAAGAAGAAGATCAAAATCAGTCCAATTTAAAAACATTCCCAGGAACAATCTTTTTGCCGAAACAGCTCTATGCTCCTCGACCTTTGGAAAACGACGGCAATCCAAAAGATTCATTGCTGAACAACTCGCATGGGGGTCCAAAAAGGATTTTTAGAATGAGCGTACGTGTGTGGGTGTATCGCAATCTGTGTTTTGCTAATTTTGTGCGCATCGTAGACTTCATTATCACCGATCAAATCGTTGGAATTTGGATCGCCTTTCATGTCCTTACAATCGGTCGTTACTCCCAAGAAGCGACAGAAGTCTCCAAACATGAGGTCCACCGAAAGTAAGTCTTCTACGAAACGCAGTAAAGCATCCCCAAAAACTCCAACAAGTACGAACTCAACGCCACGGAGGTCGACTCCGATGCGACAAGCTCGACTTCAGAAAAAATATTTCGAGGAGTCTACCGACAATGAGAACGACTACGATAGCATGCATCCATCCACTTCAGTTGCGTCACGTCCGACGAACGTCCATGAAAGAGCACGTGCCGTGAAGCCAATGTCCAAATTTAGCGAAGATTCGGAAGAAGAAATGGTATTTGCGAGTCTATAACAATCTATTACTTCATCTCATCATTACATTCTGTCTTTATAGGCGTCGTTCCAATCCATTCGACGGAAACGTATTGCTCGTTAGGCTTCGCCGAATAGTGTCCACATGTGATTTTATCTTATCAAAAACTTTTGCTCAAAATTGCCAATTGCAGTCAGTCTCAATCCAAATATCAGACGCATGGCTTGACTTCCTTCACTACCACAGAAATACCGCGTACTCCAGAATATAATGAAGCAATGGCCAAGGCAAATATTTCCAATATACGAGCGAATTCTTCGATTTATCCAAAGCCACTTCATGTGCTCCATCCCCCATTGTAATTTGCTTCATGGACGCTGCGGGTATCCATGATGATATTACCATGGTTGCAACCGTTTGCCAAAAGACCTTATAATACTCTTTGATACGGCATAGAATCCTTCTACCCGAATGCATCGGCTCCAATGCATATGCAGAGCGGCGCTGACTGGCAATATTAGCCCATACAACAAGCTGGCATTTTATACGCTCTGACTGTGGGAACCGAGCATGCAATTTCGGAGTCCAAACAACAGACCAATCCTTCGTAAGCATATGTCGAAGTCGCGATGATAACCACGAAGAATGTTGAGCAAGCTCTAAAGAAGCGCTGCCTAAGCAATGAAGACTCAATTCATTACGAAATATTACACAAACTTCTGTCATACCTATGAGCGCTCGAGATGCTCCAGCTTCCAACAGAATGGTCACCATCGTAGCACTTTGTCGCTGCAATGCCATTCGAAGCGCAGATGTTCCAGCTCTTTACGATAGAAACGCAGTTCAGTAATGACCGCAAAGTATGACAAATGCATCTCACAAAGTGCAGAGATTCAAATTAATGTGTTCATCTCTTACTAATCGCTTGAGTATGTGAAGATGACCGTGCCATACCGCGTAATGTAAGGCGGTCCAACCTTCACCGTATGCAATGTTTACATCGCCTCTATGTGAGAGATATTTATGAACTATGATTTCGTCTCCTTTTGCTGCTGCGCGTAAGAATTCTTTACAGTCTATCGCTCGATAATTATGCCTTTTCGTTGAAGGCATTGCAGCCATTTCTATCATGCGCTTGCAATGCATACTAAAGATCTATTATTGGCTTATAATACTCGAACCTTCCTCTTCTTCGTCAATATCACCGATCACAAACTTTGGACTACCGACATGCGATTGCATTAGACTATCGAGCGTCATGATGGTCTCGGAATCTTCTTGACTGGAGGACGTTGAGATAGAGATATCTCGAAGCGTTCCATTTGGAGAAACAGCGGTTTTTGTACTCGAACGACGCAGACTTTGTAGTTGATGTTCACTATCGTCATTCGTGTCATCGCTTCTTACAGCGGACCAGGATTTTTTTGAGGTCTTTTTCCAGATAACCAATCCGATGACAATGAAGAACGTTCCTACCGATATGAAGTGCACTAATGCGTTGGATCCGTTGATTTTTACAGACGATGTGGATTGAAGCGATTGACTGTATGAGGTTTGATGAATTGGATCGGAAGTTTTACCGTCTGCATTGGAATCTACGAGCGAGGAATGTGCATAAAGTTCCATGCAACACAAATAGATCCACTTACCACACGAAGCAGAAGCAAATCCGATTTGATTATTCTTCAAATCAAATAGGATGTCGTAGTCTAGCAGTAAAGCCCCCCCAAGTACTAATTCATGTGAGCGATTAAATTTATGAAATCAATGATGTCAGGCATCTTCGTACCTGCCTCATTCTCTGAAAATTGTATCTGACTAATAAACCCTTCTTCTTTTCGAGCAAGATAGGACGATGCAGGAACGTTTAGCTCGATATCTTCTTCGTCGGAGGCTATCAATAGCGTGATTACTGGTAGCTGGGCAAGATTAGCTTCTTTTATATCAAGACTACTCTCTTTGGGGAAGTACATGCCACTGATTTTATAGTAGAGATTCTCAAATGATTCCAAGGCTGACAATGGAAGAAGGCTTGTCGTCGATGCAGAGCTGATGATCATCGCGCGACGGCTATTTTATATGATGAAGAGCATCAGCGAATGAAGCGAATAGAAGCTAACAAAATAAATACCTATCAGCGTGAGAAAGTTCGACCCGAGAGATTCTCCATTGATGCGAATATCTTTCAATGTCACCGCATACAACAGCTTTTCGTCAGGCACCATTTTCGTATACTTTATCGTACTCGTGTGTGAGTAGGGATCATATCCACCGAGAGATAGAGAACCACCGGATCGATGAAAACATATGGAAAACATGTTGTGTTCGATGCGTTGCGCTTGAAGCATATAATGTAAAAGACCTTCCTTGCCTCTTCCAAGACCCAAAATCCCGTCGCCGAGCTGGTTTGAAAATACTCCATTTATTTGTGTCTGGCATGCAAAAGGAAATTGGAATCAAATTGAAGCATCAGACCCTTTATAGAAATACTCGTTTCTGAATTGGATCCTAACCAAACAGCATCTTGCACGATCACACCTTTCCAGAAACTGCCTTCGCTATAGCGCTGATCTTCCCAATCAAGAACAAATTACGGACCAACAATAATTAAGGCGTACCTCGTTGACTCGGCACTGATCGTGCTCACATGAACTACACGCACTATACTTTCCACAATCGATAAAGCTTCCACTATCCGATTTATCCAATGCATAAAATGATTCTGTACGCTTCTTGCATGTCTCACATCTTCAGCACAAACATCAAATAATATTTTCTAGAAACGTGCAGTACGTATTCTTACTCGCTGCATGGAAGCGCCGTATAAGTACTTCCTGTATCGACAACTAACGAGAACTTCTGCGGAGGATGACCGGCGTAGAATTGGATGTAATGCGACCTATCTCACAGCTTAGTACCCCCACAAACAAACGTTATTGGATTTGTTACTCGTTCTTTGTGCCTAAAGATATTTGTATTCGAACAAATGTTGTATTTGCTCCTTCCATTATCGATTGCTGCTCTTCATGCGCGACTTTTTCTTCATTGACGAGTAGCGCGCGGTTCAATGGAAATGAATATACACTTTCTGAGTAAAAATGATAGAGGCACACTAAGCGTATGAGGACGAGGACGAGCAACGTCATCCTCTCTATGTTAAGAATATAATTCTTGTTGCGATCGTTCTATGTGACTATGAAGATCGATTAAAATGCGAATGTGAACTTCGATTGGCGAGATTTGTAGTATTCGGCATAGACTTTACATCTGTTGAGACGATGTGCGCTCCATAGCGTTAGAAAAAGTTCGGTAATCAGAGAGAATCTCAGCAGTTCTTCGATTACAAACTTTGGCTCGTCCATGCCTTTGCTATGCTTCGTGATCGTCAGAAATCGCCAAAGTCCACAGCTTGTTCGTGGTAACGGGAACAGTTGAGTAGTGTAATTATAGCATACCGAGGAAGATCCGCACGCTATCTCGAGTTACGAAGCAGGATGCATGGATCCATCACCTCAGACATTGTAGGTAAGGCGCACGTCAGCTTCATTAAGCCATATTTTCAAAGTGTATGATCGCAGAGGAAGGCATGAAGCGATTAGCTCCTAGCGTCACGATAAGGTTCTTTTTCATGAGCTTTATACTTTATCTTAGTACGACGGCTATTCTTGTGTTTTTTGTCAGTGATTGTCCGTCGGAAGTCTTTTGCACAAAGTTCTCACCGGATGGAAATCTTCTTGCTACAGGATGTGGCGATGGTGCTATTCGGGTGTTTCATGTGCATAATGGAAATCTTGGCTATACGCTGATGCAGCATACTCCACAATCACAATCGTTTCGTTTGCCTTGCACGGCAATTTCATTCCGTCCTGTGAGCAGTAGTAGCAAGACAAAGAACGTGCTTTTGGCTGTGAGTACGTAAGAATACATCCGATGAAAATGTGCTCATTTGCATCTTGCAAGACTCGAGTGGCGGTATTGAACATTGGCATATCACTTCGGGAAAATGTTTGAACACGATTTATAATGCTGAGAATCAGCTATATGCAGTTGATTATCGACATGATGGAGCCACGTTTGCCGCAGCTGGAAGAGATCACGCAGTATGATGCCACTTAATACCGCACGAGATTCATGATCTCAGCTCGCATTTCCTTCAATAGATTCATGTGTATGATGAAAGTACCAAGACAGAGATCATTTGTATGAGGGGAGGGTAAAACATCAGCCTCGATGTTCTTACTTCATAGACAAACTATCCATTATCATAGGCAAAGTACATTGACGGGTGGTCATTCAAACCGTGTTTTTTCGCTCAAGTACTTTCCAAATGATGTAAATTGCATCATCTCCGGAGGTTGGGACAATACTGTTCAGATTTGGGATGTGCGTGCTGGCTGTGCTGTTCGTCGAATTTTTGGCCCACATATCGCTGGTGATGCGCTGGATATTAATAACGAGCAAGAGATTCTCACAGGATCTTGGCGACCAGAATCACCACTGGAAGTACTGGAACATAATATCTACAATTCTTGCGATTGTTGACGCTACTTTTGCTTGCCAGATCTGGGACTTTACAACCGGGAAACGCAAGGACGTTGTGTCCTGGCATCAGAGCTCAGTCAAAGGAGATCCGTGTTTTCTCTACGCAGCGCAATTTTCAAAAGGAGACAAGAACTCTCAGCTAATTGCAGCAGGAGGTAGCGGTTCAAATGAAGCAAAGGTGTTTAACCATAGCATGGATGACAGGGTCGGACGCGAGTCATTACTATTTATGCAAAGTATAACTGGGATATTTAGCTCATAGGGACAATAACAGGACAAGCGCGTGGGATTTTCACGTTAGACTTTACGCCTCAAGCAGATAAGCTCGTGGTCGCTGGCGCCGATGCTGCCATTCGTATCATTGATATTTACGATTCCAATACAAAACTACGTGATCGACGTCCAGAACAGAATCCAGAGAATGCATAACTTGAAAAAATATAGCATCAACTACACTCGTTTTTCTTTCATTCCTAGCACAGCAACGCGTAAATATACAATCTTTTCTGCGACATTGCCCTCATTATCTGATGGATTACGATGTACTGCATATAACGCTTCCACATAAATACTACGTTATTTTCGGACGCATACGGAAAATGATGACCGAAAGCAAAAATGCCGTTGATGATACTGCGATCGAAAGTGATTCAACAAGCGAGCTTGAGTTCATTCACATTGATAAAGATTCATTAGAGACATCCGAAACTTCTTATTCGGTTAAACAAGATCCAAAGGCTTCTAACACTGGCTTTGCCATGTACGTACTTCATTTTCTATCGCAAGTAGATTTCTCACATTAACGACATGATAAAAGGCTGAAGTCGATCCATAAAACCATTCAGAAAGCTAACCATCCTGTTGTGGTTTTCTTTCATATATTATTTAAGGTATGTTCTCTCAAATCATACAGTTTTTTATACTGAGAATGTGTCCTCATCAATTCACGTGCGTAGGCTCTCGCGATTCTGTTGTACTTGTTCGGTGGCATTTTCTTCAAGAGTTTTGTTTTCATATTCGTATTATGCGTATTACTGCTGGCCTTTGATTTTTGGACGGTGAAAAATATATCAGGACGGTTGCTCGTGGGGTTGCGTTGGTGGAACCGGATCAATGAGGATGGAAGCAACGAATGGATTTTGAGTCTCATGAAAATGGAAAAGCTTATGGTGAGATTGATTCTCGTGTATTTTGGTTTGGATTATATGGAACTCCTATTGTTTGGGTATTATTTTTGCTTATTTCGATTCTCAAATTCAACGTGCAATGGGCTCTACTTGTCCTTGTTGCGCTGACATTAAATGGAGCAAATATAATCGGATACACAAAATGCAAAAAGGATGCTAAGCAGAAAATGAAAGTGCTGATGTCTGAAGGAGCAATGAGTGCGCTGAAATCGACGGCTGGGACTTCTATTTTGACGAAGTTTGGAGATCTTGCAACTGGAATGAGTGAATACTACTCCAACAACAAACAGCAGGCGCAGACTGGCGGGGATAAAATGACTATGGTTGTATAGAAAGCATTTAACAAGACGAAGATGAGGTAGATGAGACATAACTCGCTTTAAGCTTCATATATTATATGGGAAACCAGGTCTTGATATTCCTTGTCTTCAATTCTGACGCTGCTCTAGCGTTGATTGCTCATAGTTTACAATTGAGCTCGCCAGCGCATGAGGCGTCGGTGATGGAGATACGACGTTGGGGTCCCAGTGACCTTCTCCGCTCTCTTTCGCGTGCTTCTGTAATGCTTCCGCAGTAGTCTTTCCAATTGTGGCTTTCAATATTCGATCCCACGGTAGCGGTAGATCTTTCACTGCCTTCAATCCACTCGGACTGAAGAATACTACCCAAACAGGTATTCCGCATGCATCAGGTATCTCAATGTCAGCTTTGATAGCGCTTTCATACACTCTGAGCTCCTGCAGCATTAAATTTTGCTTGTAAAAGCTGTCCGGTATTGTCTTTTGCCGTTTATCTCCGCATAAGAAAAGCATGGGCTTTTGCTTGCAGCTCGGCGGAAGAACCCCTCTTTGTTCAAGATACGCAGCGAGATTCTCCGAAGAACCAGCCGAATCACATTTGCATGCAATCTCAAATTTGTTCAAATTTTTCGCTGTCGCTTTTCCGACGGCAAAGATCACAACAGATTTAAGATTTTCAATCGCCTTTTTCTGATCGCTCGAGGACATCGTTTCCAGGACATTCACAATAGCATTGCTTGCTCTGGGGCTTGTTAGAATGATACCGCTATGAAATTCAGGGAGCTGCAGCAGGATCTCCGTTAGAGCTTGCTGATTTACAAACTCAAACGCTAAAACTTCTGTAAATGAAGGAAATAACTGCTGTATTTTATCTTGTTGCGCGTCGAGCAAAGCGGTAGCGTACGCTTCGTCACTGCTTTTGAGGAACAATACATACGATGGTTTATTCATTGTGCGATCCGTATCACTTTGCGTAAGGTCTCTCCTCCGTAATGCTACTACACAGTTACTCATAATGAAGAAAGTTGCAGCTTTACCATAAATCCACAGCATCAGATATGCTTTCAAAACCGCTTATTTGATCCTCCATTGAGCGACGTCACATAAAGCGCTGGAATAGCATACGATACGTCGATTTCGTCGACAACACAAAAGCGAATGCAGCGATTACATCGCAAAATGAAGAGATATGTATTTGGCAAAAGACAGAAAGCACTCAACGTGAAAATATGAATCACTCTGTTGACTTCGAAATACTGAGCTATGATATTTAGCGACGTTTAATGTCAGTTGTTATCCAAATCATGCTTCCCATAAAGGATGAGTTGGTCTGCTCGCCTAAACTCCAAGCTTTGGTGCTCAGCTGATTGGAGCCACGCTAAAAATGATTTGTTGTATGAGATTGCTCGAAGCTGAGAGCTGCTGCATGACAAGCTGATTTTCGTATCCGGATGCAGGTACGGAGAATATCATATTCTTGCCGGTGGCTGAACAAGCTTTATCACCTGATTTATAATCTGATATTTGCTTGGATAGGATCCACTTCCGAGGATCACTGACACTGCGGCATGCGGCAACAGTGGCTTGCAAATTAGTGCAATTGATATTCTTCCAATGTGGCGACGATTTGGAGAGGCCGAGACATAAGCGTGGATCGCGCAGGTAGTTTCTATCAAATGTCCAGACAAAAGATTCTGCTCGTTTTGGCGTCAAGAGATCAGGCGAAGGGTAATTTGTTCCACACTGCATGACACCAGGAATAGTTGACTCGTTCAGAACCTGAACGTTCGGTCCAAATTCTCCGCTAGCGTTAAGAGGACCGTACAAAATTTCACTTGTTTGCGGTCGAAAGACGGTCCCGACCTGGCTCACTGTACTTCCCCCGCTAGCAAATTCACAAGCTGGGTATGATTTCAGCGGAAGACTCGGTTCCGTCCAAGAGCATACATCGGCCTTCGTGAAAAGAATAGTATCCGCAGAGGCATAATGCGTTCCAGACATGAACAAGATTCGTTTTCCTTGTTTCATCATTTCATCGAAAGTCGGCCAAACAGTATCCTATCACGATGCAAACTCTTTCATTCAACCTGAATGCGGCATAACTACTAGACAAACCTTGTCTTTTGGCGTAAAAATGATACTAAGTTCAAAGAACGCTGAAATAGCATGAACCAGCTCCTCCACTCGTCCCCATTTCTGAATCTCTTCGTCATCATCAATGAAAACCATCAAAAACTCATCTTCATTGCTCTTCAGCCAAGCCGATATCTCTTCAAGTGCACTCTTTAGTGTACGTTGGTCTTTGGACGGAATGCTACTAAGACTGGGATTGCATCCAATCGTCTCTGTGTCCCAATCAATATCCTTATGGAATATCCGAGCAACAAATTTGATGACGGCAATAAAGCGATCTAAATTTGGAGAGTGGAATCAGCCGCAATGTGCAATCGTGAGCTGATCATTTACATAGTGCACGTCCAATTCCAACAGCCGTACGCCCATTTCCAATTGATCGGTTAATGAGAAGTGCTGTCATATGCCTTAAAAAACGCTCTTCACAAAAATCCGGTGAGCGCTTACCTGATCATTTGTGCGGAAAGTCCCTTTCCCAAAAATATCACGCACAATACTTTCAAAGACATGGTCTTCAATCCCGTAACCCTATCATAAACGACGTGAGAATAGCTAATACGCATCGTATACATTATAATCTAATCTTACATCTGCCAATGTTATTGCCGAGTTGTGAGTACCAGGAAGCTGCGCTGTGCATATATCTCTACTATAAGCGAGCTGCCGCTGAAGTTTTAAAGCCTCCTGTAGCCACTGCTTCACTACAACAGTCCCTCGTCGACATACTATGGCACAATAGTTTTTAGAGTCACATATCGTCTGCTGTTCGCACTTGACACCGGGCGGAATCACAACCACTGTATCGTCAAAAACGTTGGAACGTTTGTTCGACGAAATCATCACACTACGTCGGTTCGGTGTAACATCGCTACGAAATGAAGGAACACGTATTTGAGAGCTTTGCAAGTCCGCTAAATATTGAGATCGGTCGATGAAGAGCCCGAACAAGGAACATAAGCTGATGATATAGGCAATGTGCGTCGAAGCCAGCATTTCGAATGGGTTATATTTAGGTAGTAACAGGTCCAACTTTGATGATTGATAGACGCTGCGCCGGAGGGATCGATACAACGAATCGTATAAGCCGTCAGAATTCTCGATCGTTCGTTACCGCTCGTACGTGCCACGGTTTTTACATGTTCGAATCGATGACACTTTGATAATAAAGTCTAGCAGAAGCATATCCATGTCGTTTATTCACGGAAGGATATATGTAGATTCATTAATACACGCGGAAACATTGGGGAAATGTGGAAGAAGTATGAGATGATCGTAGTAGAGAGAGATCCGGACGCCACATGACAAACCAAGCGGATTCGTACCGTATCAGGAGAACGGGAACTATCCTTTAAGAAAATAATTAGAGTTAGTGAAGTAATATCAAACGGACGGCCGCCAATGGTACGGTCATGAAAGGTTTAACGATATTGTATTACGTTTCATGCAGGGATAAATGCATCATCTGTTCGCTGCTACATCTGAGAAGCACATCACTCGCGTATGCAATTCAGTCCATTACCTATCCAAAGACTTGCAAAGACTGGAGGAATGGGTCGAAGCACGCTTTCCACATTCAGATGTAACGCCGAACTGTTCAATTTTTGATAGACCAAGTGTGTTGAAGCCGCTATGACGAGCGTCTAGTAAGAACACGAAGTGCTTTGTATATGTGTCTTTAGTTCCAGATCTTCAAAGCTTCATTCTTTCGTGCGCTGTATCAATTTTGACTGATAGCGTTTCTTGGTAGGATTTGCGCGCTTTGAGCAATTTTCGTAGCCGCACGCTTCGCAATTTCTTCTGCTTGAAGAATTGTAAAGCGTGCATCGAGCACATTCCCAGTCATTGCTCTCGAGCGCATCGCAATGGCTGTGCTGATATTCTTTGTTTTGCTCAGTATTGGCTTCAAAACCTACGACTTCGTTTTGTTTTCGTGTGCTAAAATGATTCGAATCAATCTCGTCCCTCTTACGCTTGCAGGTCATTTCGGTTGTGGGGTACGGACAGTTCTTACGTATCTCCAAGGTATCACGATGGATGTAAAAATCATGATTACTACCCACAGGGCAGACATGGCGCCACAACGTTATGTCTTCTTGCTCCAATTTACGAGCGTGTGATCGATTTCGAATCTCTTCCTGTAATCTTTGAAAAGACGAGGCTAACGCTTCCGATGCGTTCGTACAAAAATGTTTTGCTCCGATTAATCGCATCTTATCCTTTTGCCGTACACGAAACTGTTGCATAAGCTGTTCACAAATGGCTTCCTTCGACTTTGGTCGGCACGAGTCTGCCTGCGCGTTCATTTGCAGGACATACTGTGGTGAACAATAGCTCAATACATGAAAGTAAATAGATATAAACAAATTGCATTGTCACCTCTTTATGCAATTGGATCATATCTTCTCTCTCTTTGACAATTGAATCCATACCAATTACCTCTAAAAGCTTTCGGATCTGATACCATACGATCAACAGTCGCGATTCAAATTATACAAATTCATTACGTACTTCCTTATCCTTCATCACTGAGTACGATACTAACGGGAGCCGTTCAACAACTTTACATGCAGCGCTTTCGTTCTTCGTATTTCCGTTCTGTTCCTGTATTGTTTTGTAGTCGCGTGCAATGGATCCACTCGAAAATAGTTGCAGCATTCCAGGCTTCATCACAGCGAAATCAATCGCTATTCTCTCAACCGTAGGATTGGAAACGAGCTGTGAAGTGGCACAAGACGATTTACATTCTGGACAGCAGCTGTTGCTACCTTTGCACTGAAAATAGCGACGGATGCATTCTGAGCAGAAGATATGGCTACGATGCGAATAAACTGTTACATTTTATGTCAAATTATTATGAACTACTATGAAGTATATGGAGTACCTGCATGGAAGGAGTACGGGACCATGAAGATAATCACCACATATATTGCAGCGTAAGTGACTTTCGATACTTCTTAACTCCTTACAGATCTCTGGCCATTGCCATTCTCCTTCGTCGACAAAATTACGCATTCTGCGCTGATTAATGTACACCTTAATTATACATCAGAACATTTTCGCCATCGATCGTCGTATAAATGAGTAGCGCAGACAGTGAAGCTTTAAACACTTCTTCAGGAGATACTAAAGCTTAGCAATCACAGAGATCGAAAGCTCTCATGATAAAGTTCACCGTTCTGAGGATATTACATATATATTCTGGGATAAAAGCGAGGATTTTGACGTAGCACGAAGTATCATGCTCGCAGTAAGTGCCAGCAATTCATTTTATAACAGATGACATGAGTAAAAGCGTACATAGTCCAGCGGATCCATTGCAGAGGCCGTTACAAACTATCGCTTGTTCACAGTGGCTCACTGACGGATGTCCAATCGTCAAGTGTATGTGAGACGCTCACAGTACCGACACAAAATCTTCTTTCAGCAACAAAGACAGCGCTTTACTGTGGGTCCAGCTTCACGCTTGGAGAATTTGTGACGCAAAGCTCGAGGTATTCGTTTCTGATTCTGATTCTTGTTCGATATCTCATCAGAAGATTTTTTTTCCAATATAATAGGCGAGTGTTGCTAGACCTCGAAATTTTAGTGCAAGAGCTGATTTCGGGTGGCCATCGTGTGCCCGAATTCACTGGACGTTTGTGGGAGTCGTGTAAGCGAATGAACTCCTTACCAGACTCGAATCTCGCGGCTATAAAGCGTATGACGCTGCAGGTATTTTGCATATTATGCGAAGCTATATGACGACTAAATGATACTAGTGTATCAGTATGTTACGAGACTCCATTAAGGAATTGAAAGAATGTGCGGATGAACACAACAGTGAAGAAGATGATAAATTATGTGATGATTATGGGCTTGATGGTGAATTGTCCGACAATGAGCGTCAAGTTTTGATGGAAGGAATTGGCGTGCTCCAGTACTTTGTCGATTTGTTGAAATGGTGCGCTGTATCGCTTATGCGACTATCATCTGAACTTGAATCGCCACAATGGGCTGATATTTTGGCATGGATTCCAATGATGGATCGTCATTTGTCAAGTTGTAAAGAAGTGATTGTCGATACCTGTGCGATACTTTACCCACAATTCGAGTATGAGGAAATCGAGATGGGTTTGAACACTTTCGAAGAAAAGGTCTTTCAGATATTGAACCATTTTCTCGCTAGACCGGGTCTTGCTGGTACAGTCCATGATGAGCTGCAGCACAAAAAAAAGCAATTTCAGGAAGTGCTTTACAAATTTCGCTCCGTACTGAAGCAGCTTTAGCTATTGGCTACCTGAGTTGCATCTGGTGATTGGATTGCAAAGCAAATGCACTACAAGAAAGCTTTCTATTGAAGAATCCGAATCAAGTCGGGTGTAACGAACTCGTTCACGATAGTCATTCAGCTACTCTCCATTCCGAATTGCCATGTGATTATGGAACTTGATCCTCGAAGATTACGCTAACCATGGTGGCCACGGCTTCTGTACCTCAAAAATGCTCAAAAAGTTATCAAGAAGCAGTCTTTCGTTGGGAAGCAGCAGCAAAAAAAACAAGGTATAATTATCGTGAATTGTTATGCATGCGCTTTGACATCAAATCTATGGACGACCATGTGAACTCAGCACAGTTTGATCGTTTGGGAAGCACTTTACAATCGCATGAAGCTGTTCTATCTCAACAGAGCTTACAAACCGCGTCAACACATCATTCCTGCGAAATTCAAGGCTCTAGCTTAGGCTATTTATATATAGTTAAAAAAGACACGCATTCAGCGACCAATCAACGAAGAATTTACACAGAATTGAAGCGCCAAGAAAGAGAATTCAGAATTCTCCGTAGAAAAGCCTGTGATAGCAGCGACAAAACGGCATACGAAAGCCCAGTTGTCATGTCGTATAATGACGCAATCTTCTTTGGATGAGAACATGTTCTCAGTTTCTTCGCGGTCAGAACAAGTGAAGAAAATCTAGTCAAAAGACCCATTAGTAAGGTTTGTGACCATTGATATGCCCACGATCACTGACCTCACAACTAAATTCTCACTATGAACAGCAACCGAACCAACAACGCGGCAGCCAAACAAGCTGTAAAAAGCCTATCGAAGAATCAACTTCGGACACTGTACTTGAAGAACTTCAAGAAAATTGCCGAACTTAAGAAGGAATTCGAAGATTTCGTAAGCTCGAGCACGGAGCTGCAGCAAGTTCTTGGGCAGCAACTCGCTCTCTCGGAATCTCAAAATGAAGAGTTGAGCAAGAACGTAAAAGATTATGGAAGTAAAATGGAGAGCATCGCCCAGCGTTTGGATGCTTTTCACGTCGAGTCATTACGACTCCAAGAGCTCGTGAAGGCGCTCAATGAAACGAATGCGAGTCTGAAGGCGAAGAATGAGGATCTAGAACGGACGCAGAATGACAGCAAGAACAAATTACAAGAACTCGCAGCAACGAATGAAGAATTACAGCATGGCCTGGAATGCGAGCATAAGCGAAATATCACACTGGAAAAAGAAAACAAACAACTGGAAAAGAAAATACAAACTATGAGCGACCGTTATGATATGGAACAGATCAAGATTGAAAAAGAGCTCAACATATTGGAAAGGAATGTCATCAATGCAAAAGAAGCGCGAAAAGAAATGGAAACGGTAACGGAAAAAACAAAACACAATATATTGGTCATACACGATCGAAAGAATATGGAAATGGAAGACTTACAAACACAGCTCGCAATCGCGGAAGAGCGGCTGTCGATTGCGCAGCGATCACCGATGCATATAGCTTTGAATAGTAGACCGATTTCTAATATGGTAACGGTTATCAAATATTTGGGCTCCGTGGCTGCCGACATTTGCAGTATAACGAAGCGTGTGCTGCAGTCCTGGTCTAATGGACTGCAACAATTTATAGGCAAGATTGTAGCCTTCTGGTAAATATAAAGAGTCTTGTGTAGTGATAAGTGAGTCTTCGATGTTTAAAAAAAAGATATTTTTGATTCATTAATTATTTTTCTACTATCTCTCTCTAATCTTATAGTCTCTCTAAATGCATATTGTTTTGATTTTTACTCGAATAGAGAGCTAGTACCTAACGATTTGTGAGACTTACGCCCTAATAGCGCGCAAGAACAGCTCATAGCGCGATAGAAAATTCTCGCACTCATCCGATGTGTTTTTATCGTAGCGATTTAGTAAATTGACTTGATCTTCTGATGAGATTATGATGCAGCTGTTGGCACGAGGATGCCTCAGCGCGGAACCGGCAGGCAAAATTTAACTTACGCTAATTAAAGTACAATGTAATGCTAACAAGAAAATATTCCCTCAGCTCATCGAACAAAATGTGCCGATGCGTTTCATTCTCATTCATGAGATCGAACACAATATTTTTGCCTGTGATACGGCAGAAAAGAATTGCAGCAAGAGGGATTTCAGTGGACGACGAACGCTTCTATCGGTCTTCGCTTCTTCACAGCTCCTGGCTCGACTCGCTATGGAAAAATTTTGATGAAGTATGAAAAATGAACACCACTTCACAATTGCAACGGAAGTCACTAATGAAGAATGCATGTGCGCCCAACGTACGATCCATCCCTAAGGTTTGTTCAAGCGTTCGTGGTGGTAAGCGTTCGCGAACGAATAATTTCGGGACAATAGCAAGACCCCAAAATGCCTTCGATGAAATATCTGCAGATCTACTGCTTGCTTTAGCACGATTGGATGAAGCGTCTTGTTCTCATGATGTTTCATAATGTCACTTGAGCTATGACAGACTTTTTGTTAGGCGTCAGGTTTCAAATCCGTTTCTTTGATGTGATCTCGGCAGGTTATCAAGTTTCGTGGAGGTCGGAATGCACGTGATCGGCAACCGATACGCTTTAATGGTCGGAAAGTAAATGAAGAACGTAAATCTGAGGAACGAGTACAATCACAGTGCTCCTATTTATTGACAGCAGCACTGGATGAGAATTGTTAACGAACCTTCGTGATGCGAACAAGAATGGGGTAGTGAACATTAGGTCGATACTGTGAACTATTCCGCACGATAAATTCCTCGTGCAGCATCGATACGACCGCATCGTATTGTTCTTCCCTGACGACAATAAGCCCAGAATTTTCTGCAATTCTTATGAAACGCTCGAGCGATCCAGAACGACTTGGCTGCATACAAAAACATTGTCCAAGTGGAGCTAGAAGCCTGTATATCAAATGCACCAGATCCGTATGATATTTCTCGAAGAACAAGCAATCACTCAAAAGAATCATGTCAAACAAGGGGCACTCCGAAGCGCAGAAGCGGTCACAATCGTTCCATAAAAGTTGAAGAACTCGAACGTTCGTATGATCATTTTCATTCCCAAACACAGACATAGTGCGATTCATTCGAACGTTTTGTTCAACATTTTCGACACATCGTTCGTTGCCGTCCGTTATCCAAACAGATCTTAATGATACAGGACGATGAGCCAGAAGGCCTAACGAAACAAGCCCACCCATGCCACAGCCCAACTCACAGACATTGATGCTTCCCTGGCTCATTCCATTGCTATGAGTTTTTGTTCGAAGCTGGTCTTGACAGACTTCATTTCGTAAAAGATAATGGAGCAAGACCTGTTCGGACGGCCATGTCATTATGTTTCCAGTATTGTCAATTCCGTTATTATATCGGTGACAGACAAGATCTTTCAAATGTAAAGCCGAACGAAGCGCACGCTTCTCACGAATGAATACAGAAATCTTTTTCTTCTCAGACATTGTTACATCGTATTCGTTCACTACAAAATCACTGCTATTCATAGACATCGTATCCGATTCATTATATGGGAACATGATATAGAATTGCGTCGACGAATTCTCCGAATCCCTACCTTCGCTTTCCTCCATTTGGCCATTTTTTCGCAGAATCACATTTCGCAATGCTGCCCAATGTCGTTTTGCTTGGTTTGTACCT
>JARFYH010000039.1:0-91764 GCA_029582165.1 Portulaca oleracea
AACCGGGTGTATGATGCATAATTGATGGCCTTATGCATCAAGGTCAACCATAGAGACTTTACTATCCTACTCCAAGGCATTTCAAGTGACATCACGGGCATCTCTACTCCTAGAGGACTATTGAGCTCCTCTTATCACAAGGGCCTTAAAGTTCTAATCAAGCCATATGATAGAGCTTTCTTATGTACATTTGGTTTTGAATCTTTAGTAGTGGAGTTGTATTTGTGGAGATATCAGATTTTCTTTAAATGATGTCATAATTGAGTGGGATGATGTGCCCCCTTAAGGGCCTAATCTTGAAGAGGGTGACGCCTAAAAGGGGAGGTTTCCTACTATAAATACTTCCTAGGGGTGCCTTGTAAACATATCTCATATTCATACATTCAATATAATGTCCAAAGTTGACGCTTTAGTTCTCTCTAGTTTTGGCTAGAAATGTGAATTCCCTTTGGGTTTTTCGTGGCAGAAATCTTCTCTTCCTAATCCAAGATTGAGCATTCTTAGGTGGTGAAAGCTGAGGAGTAGGAGCTCTTGAAGATTGTGGTGTGGCTGTAGCAATTGGAGAGGCTTCAGTTGCTCATTCTATCAAGTTCTTTCTCTCAAGCCGTTTCTCGCTTCTTTCTTCATCATTGTAAGTCGTTTGTTTTCCATTTGTTTTGCTAGTTGCTTGAATTCACTTGATTGTCTTCAAATTCATGATTAAAACTCACCAGAATCAGCCCCTAAATCATCTACATCTTTTGGCCTTTGATCTCGTATTTCATTCCTTATTTACGCTCTATCTTGATTCAT
This sequence comes from Portulaca oleracea, assembly GCA_029582165.1. Classification (NCBI taxonomy): domain Eukaryota; kingdom Viridiplantae; phylum Streptophyta; class Magnoliopsida; order Caryophyllales; family Portulacaceae; genus Portulaca; species Portulaca oleracea. Next base: position 793 of record JARFYH010000039.1, read on the forward strand.
CTCTCATGAGTTCTTATCTGTGTTATGATCCGTGTTCTTTCTTGGCATTTTGGTTTGAATTCTAGATCCATTATGCATCAATTTGGCATCGTAGCTATGTTTAGATGAATCTCCTTTGTTTCTTGCATAAATCTGGACCTTGTTTTGTCACAAAATCACATAAACCCCACGTTATACACGCCCCTTTGATAGTTCTTCCAATCATCAAGAACCCATCAAGAACCCATCAAGAACTCATAAAGAACCTGTAGCTCCTCAAAGAACCCTCGTCCTAAACACAAACCAAGCCCAAATCCGTCCCTTTCCCTCGTGAGTTCATATGACATCAAGTTCATTTCTAATGGCAAACGAAGAATCTAAATCAAATGAGGTTTATGAACTTGAGCAACAAATAGCATTTTTGCGTGCAATCGGGTAAACAAATGGAAGAAAATAAAGTGCTACGTGAAGGTTCTCTACGTGATGGTGGTTCGTCTCATGGTGATAGTAGTGTGAAGCATAAAGTGCATGAACGCTTGATTTCAAAGTAGAAGTTCCCTAATTTAATGGTAGTCTTAATGTTGAGGATTATCTTGATTGGATACATACGTTGAACGTGTTTTTGAGTTGAAAGATTGTAGTGATGAGCTCAAGGTGAAGTACGTTGCTTGAAATTAAGAAAACATGCTTCTATTCGTGGACTAACCTTCAAAAGAAGAGAGTTGCAAAAGGGAAAGAAAAGATCCGTTCTTGGGATAAGATGAAGTCAAAGTTGCAATCCAAGTTCCTTCCCAATCATACGCCCACGATAACTACTACAAGTTGCAAAAGCTTGTCCAAGGCTCTAAATCGGAAGAATACACAAGGGAGTTTGAACACCTCCTTTGGCCATGGATCTCAAAGAGAAGGAACAACAAATTCGGTACGTTACTTGATTGGTTTGAATGATCGATACGCCATATAGTTGAATTACATTCATATGAATCCCTTGATGAGCTAAGTAACTTGGCAAGAAAGTGGAAAGACAAAGGAAGGAAAGGGCCAAGGAACCTCAAAGACCCTATACTCCACTCCCTTACTCTCAAACACAATCAAAAGCTCCACAAAATCAGCCCCCATCCTCCCTTAAACCCTACGCCAAACCCACATTAAACCAGCCACAAAATCCCCCATCCAAAACCCAAGTCCAAGAACCAAGAACATTAGCTCCAAGAAGGTGTTTTCGATGCCAAGGGTTGGGACATTATGCTTCGGAGTGTCCAAACAAGCGAGTAGTGTCTTTGGTGGAATACCAAAGTGCTTTATATGTAGAGCCGGAGTATGAGAAAGAAGAAGAAGTTAAGGTTGACGCCAAAGATGAGGAAGATGTAGTAGAAGAATACGTGGAAGAGCCGGATGAAGGAGAACTACTTGTGGTATAAAGGGCCTTGAATATCACAAATGTGCCGAAAGATCAACTACAAAGAGAAGCAATTTTTCGCTCTCGTTGTACCATCCAAGGGAGAGTATGCTCCTTGATCATAGATGGAGGAAGTTGCACCAATGCCGCCTCTACAACAATGGTCAAGAAGTTGCAAATAGAGATTAGCCCACATCCCACACCCTACACAATACAATGGCTAAACCTTGGGCAAGGCATTCGTGTGGATCAACGAGTTTTGGTGAGTCTTTCAATTGGAAAGAATTATCAAGATTCATTGTGGTGTGATATAGTTCCCATGGATACTTGTCATGTTTTATCGGGAAGACCATGGTTATATGATAGACATGTCATACATGATGGAGGCCAACACTTACACTCTCACCATCAACCAAAAGAGGATCACTTTGGCACCTCTCGATCCACCATCTCGCAAAGGAGAAACGCCATATCAGTGTCAATCATGAAGATGGAGTATCAAGGGCATGAAGAGTATAAGGATCCTATTCTTACACATTTGGAGAAGAATGAAACGGATCCAAGTATCCATCACATTTTGAAACTTCCCACGGCATATCTTCCATGAGCATCCAAAAGATATCTACTTAGATCACTTGGTTGAAAGGCCGAAAATTCGAAGGATGAAATAGCCCAAGTCATCAAGGTACATTGTTTCATGCTAAATGACAAGGGTAAAGTGGTAAGAATAGACTTGGGAAGTGAGAAGCGACATGAACAACCCACGCTCAAGACGGGAAACGCAAATCCAAGTCTTACGGTGTTCGAGAATCGATCGAAGAAAGTTTAAGAAGTTCATCAAAGGAATCTATGATGACTTCAAAGCTTTCAAGAAGAAAGTCTTGTGAAGAAGGCAAGTAAGAGTTGATTTTCCAAAGTTTGAGGGCAAACTTTTTCAACCGGGGTGTATGATGCATAATTGATGGCCTTATGCATCAAGGTCAACCATGAGACTTTACTATCCTACTCCAAGGCATTTCAAGTGACATCACGGGCATCTCTACTCCTGGAGGACTATTGAGCTCCTTATCACAAGGGCCTTAAAGTTCTAATCAAGCCATCTGATAGAGCTTTCTCTGATGTACATTTTGGTTTTGAATCTTTAGTATCGAGTTGTATTTTAGAGATATCAGATTTTCTTTAAATGATGTCATAATTGAGTGGATGATGTAAGCCCTTAAGGGCCTAATCTTGAAGAGGGGTGACGCCTAAGGGAGGTTTCCTACTATAAATACCCTAGGGGTGCCTTGTAAACATATCTCATATTCATACATTCAATATAATGTCCAAAGTCGACGCTTTAGTTCTCTCTAGTTTTGGCTAGAAATCGAATTCCCTTTGGGTTTTTCGTGTGAAATCTTCTCTTCTAATCCAAGATTGAGCATTCTTAGGTGGTGAAAGGAGGAGTAGGAGCTCTTGAAGATTGTGGTGTGGCTGAGCAATTGGAGAGGCTTCATGCTCATTCTATCAAGTTCTTTCTCTCGCTTCTCGCTTGGTTCTTCATCATTGTAAGTCGTTTGTTTTCCATTTGTTTTGCTAGTTGTGAATTCACTTGATTGTCTTCAAATTCATGATTAAAACTCACGAATCAGCCCCTAAATCATCTACATCTTTTGGCCTTTGATCTCATATTTCATTCCTTATTTCGTTCTATCTTTGATTCATCTCTTGCAAGTTCTTACTTATGTTATGATCCGTGTTCTTTCTTGGCATTTTGGTTGAATTGTGATCCATTATGCATCAATTTGGTATCAGAGCTATGTTTAGATGAATCTCCTTTGTTTCTTGCATAAATCTTGGACCTTGTTTTGTCACAAAATCACATAAAACCCACGTTATACACGCCCCTTTGATAGTTCTTCCAAGAACTCATCAAGAACCCATCAAGAACCCATCAAGAACTCATAAAGAACCCGTAGCTCCTCAAAGAACCTCGCCCTAAACACAAACCAAGCCCAAATCCGTCCCTTTTCTCGTGAGTTCATATGACATCAAGTTGATTTCTAATGGCAAACGAAGAATCTAAATCAAATGAGGTTTATGAACTTGAGCAACAAATAGCATTTTTGCGTGTTCAATTGGGTAAACAAATGGAAGAAAATAAAGTGCTACGTGAAGGTTCTCTACGTGATGGTGGTTCGCCTCACGGTGATAGTAGTGTGAAGCATAAAGTGCATGAACGTTTGGATTTCAAAGTAGAAGTTCCCGAATTTAATGGTAGTCTTAATGTTGAGGATTATCTTGATTGGATACATACGGTTGAACGTGTTTTTGAGTTGAAAGATTGTAGTGATGAGCTCAAGGTGAAGTACGTTGCTTTGAAATTAAGAAAACATGCTTCTATTTGGTGGACTAACCTTCAAAAGAAGAGAGTTGCAAAAGGGAAAGAAAAGATCCGCTTGGATAAGATGAAGTCAAAGTTGCAATCCAAGTTCCTTCCCAATCATACGCCCACGACAACTACTACAAGCCGCAAAGCTTGTCCAAGGCTCTAAATCGGTCAAGAATACACAAGGAGTTTGAACACCTCCTTTGGCCAGGATCTCAAAGAGAAGGAACCACAAATTCGCACGTTACTTGATTGGTTTGAATGATTGATACGCTATATAGTTGAATTACATTCATATGAATCCCTTGATGAGCTAAGTAACTTGGCTATGAAAGTGGAAAGACAAAGGAAGGAAAGGGCCAAGGAACCTCAAAGACCCTATACTCCACTCCCTTACTCTCAAACACAATCAAAAGCTCCACAAAATCAGCCCCCATCCTCCCTTAAACCCTACGCCAAACCCACATTAAACCAGCCACAAAATCCCCCATCCAAAACCCAAGTCCAAGAACCAAGAACATTAGCTCCAAGAAGGTGTTTTCGATGCCAAGGGTTGGGACATTATGCTTCGGAGTGTCCAAACAAGCGAGTAGTGTCTTGGTGGAATACCAAAGTGCTTTATATGTAGAGCCGGAGTATGAGAAAGAAGAAGAAGTTAAGGTTGACGCCAAAGATGAGGAAGATGTAGTAGAAGAATACGTGGAAGAGCCGGATGAAGGAGAACTACTTGTGGTATAAAGGGCCTTGAATATCACAAATGTGCCGAAAGATCAACTACAAAGAGAAGCAATTTTTCGCTCTCGTTGTACCATCCAAGGGAGAGTATGCTCCTCGATCATAGATGGAGGAAGTCGCACCAATGCCGCCTCTACAACAATGGTCAAGAAGTTGCAATAGAGATTAGCCCACATCCCACACCCTACACAATACAATGGCTAAACTCGGGCAAGGCATTCTGTGGATCAAAGAGTTTTGGTGAGTCTTTCAATTGGAAAGAATTATCAAGATTCATTGTGGTGTGATATAGTTCCCATGGATACTTGTCATGTTTTATTGGGAAGGCCATGGTTATATGATAGACATGTCATACATGATGGAGGGCCAACACTTACACTCTCACCATCAACCAAAAGAGGATCACTTTGGCACCTCTTGATCCACCATCTCGCAAAAGGAGAAACGTCATATTGTGTCAATCAACTGAAGATGGAGTATCAAGGGCATGAAGAGTATAAGGATCCTATTCTTACACATTTGGAGAAGAATGAAACGGATCCAAGTATCCATCACATTTTGAAACTTCCCACTAAGCATATCTTCCATGAGCATCCAAAAGATATCTACTTAGATCACTTGGTTGAAAGGCCAAAATTCGAAGGATGAAATAGCCCAAGTCATCAAGGTACATTGTTTCATGCTAAATGACAAGGGTAAAGTGGTAAGAATAGACTTGGGAAGTGAGAAGTTTACATGAACAACCCACGCTCAAGATGGGGAAACGCAAATCCAAGTCTTATGGTGTTCGAGAATTGATCTAAGAAAGTTTAAGAAGTTCATCAAAGGAATCTATGATGACTTCAAAGCTTTCAAGAAGAAAGTCTTTGTGAAGAAGGCAAGTAAGAGTTGATTTTCCAAAGTTTGAGGGCAAACTTTTTCAACCGGGGGTGTATGATGCATAATTGATGGCCTTATGCATCAAGGTCAACCATAGAGACTTTACTATCCTACTCCAAGGCATTTCAAGTGACATCACGGGCATCTCTACTCCTAGAGGACTATTGAGCTCCTTATCACAAGGGCCTTAAAGTTCTAATCAAGCCATATGATAGAGCTTTCTCTTATGTACATTTTTGAATCTTTAGTATTGGAGTTGTATTTTAGGAGATATTGTATTTTCTTTAAATGATGTCATAATTGAGTGGGATGATGTAAGCCCTTAAGGGCCTAATCTTGAAGAGGGGTGACGCCTAAGGGGAGGTTTCCTACTATAAATACCCCCCTAGGGGTGCCTTGTAAACATATCTCATATTCATACATTCAATATAATGTCCAAAGTTGACGCTTTAGTTCTCTCTAGTTTTGGCTAGAAATCGAATTCCCTTTGGGTTTTTCGTGTGAAATCTTCTCTTCTAATCCAAGATTGAGCATTCTTAGGTGGTGAAAGGAGGAGTAGGAGCTCTTGAAGATTGTGGTGTGGCTGTAGCAATTGGAGAGGCTTCGCTCATTCTATCAAGTTCTTTCTCTCGCTTCTCGCTTGGTTCTTCATCATTGTAAGTCGTTTGTTTTCCATTTGTTTTGCTAGTTGTGAATTCACTTGATTGTCTTCAAATTCATGATTAAAACTCACGAATCAGCCCCTAAATCATCTACATCTTTTGGCCTTTGATCTCGTATTTCATTCCTTATTTCGTTCTATCTTTGATTCATCTCTTGCAAGTTCTTACTTGTGTTATGATCCGTGTTCTTTCTTGGCATTTTGGTTGAATTGTGATCCATTATGCATCAATTTGGTATCAGAGCTATGTTTAGATGAATCTCCTTTGTTTCTTGCATAAATCTTGGACCTTGTTTTGTCACAAAATCACATAAACCCCACGTTATACACGCCTTTGATAGTTCTTCCAAGAACTCATCAAGAACCCATCAAGAACCCATCAAGAACTCATAAAGAACCCGTAGCTCCTCAAAGAACCCTCGCCCTAAACACAAACCAAGCCCAAATCCGTCCCTTTCCTCGTGAGTTCATATGACATCAAGTTGATTTCTAATGGCAAACGAAGAATCTAAATCAAATGAGGTTTATGAACTTGAGCAACAAATAGCATTTTTGGTGTGCAATTGGGTAAACAAATGGAATAAAATAAAGTGCTACGTGAAGGTTCTCTACGTGATGGAGGTTCGACACATGGTGATAGTAGTGTGAAGCATAAAGTGCATGAACGTTTGGATTTCAAAGTAGAAGTTCCCGAATTTAATGGTAGTCTTAATGTTGAGGATTATCTTGATTGGATACATACGGTTGAACGTGTTTTTGAGTTGAAAGATTGTAGTGATGAGCTCAAGGTGAAGTACGTTGCTTTGAAATTAAGAAAACATGCTTCTATTTGGTGGACTAACCTTCAAAAGAAGAGAGTTGCAAAAGGGAAAGAAAAGATCCGTTCTTGGGATAAGATGAAGTCAAAGTTGCAATCCAAGTTCCTTCCCCAATCATACGTCCACGACAACTACTACAAGCTGCAAAAGCTTGTCCAAGGCTCTAAATCGGTCGAAGAATACACAAGGGAGTTTGAACACCTCCTTTGGCGTTGTGATCTCAAAGAGAAGGAACCACAAGTTCTGGTACGTTACTTGATTGGTTTGAATGATTTGATACGTCATATAGTTGAATTACATTCATATGAATCCCTTGATGAGCTAAGTAACTTGGCTATGAAAGTGGAAAGACAAAGGAAGGAAAGGGCCAAGGAACCTCAAAGACCCTATACTCCACTCCCTTACTCTCAAACACAATCAAAAGCTCCACAAAATCAGCCCATCCTCCCTTAAACCCTACGCCAAACCCACATTAAACCACCACAAAATCCCCATCCAAAACCCAAGTCCAAGAACCAAGAACATTAGCTCCAAGAAGGTGTTTTCGATGCCAAGGGTTGGGACATTATGCTTCGGAGTGTCCAAACAAGCGAGTAGTGTCTTTGGTGGAATACCAAAGTGCTTTATATGTAGAGCCGGAGTATGAGAAAGAAGAAGAAGTTAAGGTTGACGCCAAAGATGAGGAAGATGTAGTAGAAGAATACGTGGAAGAGCCGGATGAAGGAGAACTACTTGTGGTATAAAGGGCCTTGAATATCACAAATGTGCCGAAAGATCAACTACAAAGAGAAGCAATTTTTCGCTCTCGTTGTACCATCCAAGGGAGAGTATGCTCCTTGATCATAGATGGAGGAAGTTGCACCAATGCCGCCTCTACAACAATGGTCAAGAAGTTGCAAATAGAGATTAGCCCACATCCCACACCCTACACAATACAATGGCTAAACCTTGGGCAAGGCATTCGTGTGGATCAACGAGTTTTGGTGAGTCTTTCAATTGGAAAGAATTATCAAGATTCATTGTGGTGTGATATAGTTCCCATGGATACTTGTCATGTTTTATTGGGAAGGCCATGGTTATATGATAGACATGTCATACATGATGGGAGGGCCAACACTTACACTCTCACCATCAACCAAAAGAGGATCACTTTGGCACCTCTTGATCCACCATCTCAAAAAGGAGAAACGTCATATTGTGTCAATCATGAAGATGGAGTATCAAGGGCATGAAGAGTATAAGGATCCTATTCTTACACATTTGGAGAAGAATGAAACGGATCCAAGTATCCATCACATTTTGAAACTTCCCACGAAGCATATCTTCCATGAGCATCCAAAAGATATCTACTTAGATCACTTGGTTGAAAGGCCAAAATTCGAAGGATGAAATAGCCCAAGTCATCAAGGTACATTGTTTCATGCTAAATGACAAGGGTAAAGTGGTAAGAATAGACTTGGGAAGTGAGAAGCGACATGAACAACCCACGTTCAAGATGGGGAAACGCAAATCCAAGTCTTATGGTGTTCGAGAATTGATCTAAGAAAGTTTCAGAAGTTCATCAAAGGAATCTATGATGACTTCAAAGCTTTCAAGAAGAAAGTCTTTGTGAAGAAGGCAAGTAAGAGTTGATTTTCCAAAGTTTGAGGGCAAACTTTTTCAACCGGGGGTGTATGATGCAAAAATGATGGCCTTATGCATCAAGGTCAACCATAGAGACTTTACTATCCTACTCCAAGGCATTTCAAGTGACATCACTGCATCTCTACTCCTAGAGGACTATTGAGCTCCTTATCACAAGGGCCTTAAAGTTCTAATCAAGCCATATGATAGAGCTTTCTCTTATGTACATTTTGGTTTTGAATCTTTAGTATGGAGTTGTATTTTAGGAGATATTGTATTTTCTTTAAATGATGTCATAATTGAGTGGATGATGTAAGCCCTTAAGGGCCTAATCTTGAAGAGGTGACGCCTAAGGAGGTTTCCTACTATAAATACCCCTAGGGGTGCCTTGTAAACATATCTCATATTCATACATTCAATATAATGTCCAAAGTTGACGCTTTAGTTCTCTCTAGTTTTGGCTAGAAATCGAATTCCCTTTGGGTTTTTCGTGTGAAATCTTCTCTTCTAATCCAAGATTGAGCATTCTTAGGTGGTGAAAGGAGGAGTAGGAGCTCTTGAAGATTGTGGTGTGGCTGTAGCAATTGGAGAGGCTTCTGCTCATTCTATCAAGTTCTTTCTCTGCTTCGCTTGGTTCTTCATCATTGTAAGTCGTTTGTTTTCCATTTGTTTTGCTAGTTGTGAATTCACTTGATTGTCTTCAAATTCATGATTAAAACTCACGAATCAGCCCCTAAATCATCTACATCTTTTGGCCTTTGATCTCGTATTTCATTCCTTATTTCGTTCTATCTTTGATTCATCTCTGCAAGTTCTTACTTGTGTTATGATCCGTGTTCTTTCTTGGCATTTTGGTTGAATTGTGATCCATTATGCATCAATTTGGTATCAGAGCTATGTTTAGATGAATCTCCTTTGTTTCTTGCATAAATCTTGGACCTTGTTTTGTCACAAAATCACATAAACCCCACGTTATACACGCCCCTTTGATAGTTCTTCCAAGAACTCATCAAGAACCCATCAAGAACCCATCAAGAACTCATAAAGAACCCGTAGCTCCTCAAAGAACCTCGCCCTAAACACAAACCAAGCCCAAATCCGTCCCTTTCCTCGTGAGTTCATATGACATCAAGTTGATTTCTAATGGCAAACGAAGAATCTAAATCAAATGAGGTTTATGAACTTGAGCAACAAATAGCATTTTTGCAGCAATCGGGTAAACAAATGGAAGAAAATAAAGTGCTACGTGAAGGTTCTCTACGTGATGGTGGTTCGCCTCATGGTGATAGTAGTGTGAAGCATAAAGTGCATGAACGCTTGGATTTCAAAGTAGAAGTTCCGAATTTAATGGTAGTCTTAATGTTGAGGATTATCTTGATTGGATACATACGGTTGAACGTGTTTTGAGTTGAAAGATTGTAGTGATGAGCTCAAGGTGAAGTACGTTGCTTTGAAATTAAGAAAACATGCTTCTATTTGGTGGACTAACCTTCAAAAGAAGAGAGTTGCAAAAGGGAAAGAAAAGATCCGCTCTGGGATAAGATGAAGTCAAAGTTGCAATCCAAGTTCCTTCCCCAATCATACGTCCACGATAACTACTACAAGCGCAAAAGCTTGTCCAAGGCTCTAAATCGGTCGAAGAATACACAAGGGAGTTTGAACACCTCCTTTGGCGTTGTGATCTCAAAGAGAAGGAACCACAAATTCGCACGTTACTTGATTGGTTTGAATGATTGGATACGCCATATAGTTGAATTACATTCATATGAATCCCTTGATGAGCTAAGTAACTTGGCTATGAAAGTGGAAAGACAAAGGAAGGAAAGGGCCAAGGAACCTCAAAGACCCTATACACCACTCCCTTACTCTCAAACACAATCAAAAGCTCCACAAAATAAGACCCCAACCTCCCTTAAAACCTACGCCAAACCCACAGTAAACCAGCCATTAAAATCCCCATCCAAAACCCAAGTCCAAGAACCAAGAACATTAGCTCCAAGAAGGTGTTTTCGATGCCAATGGTTGGGACATTATGCTTCTGAGTGTCCAAACAAGCGAGTAGTGTCTTTGGTGGAATACCAAAGTGCTTTATATGTAGAGCCGGAGTATGAGAAAGAAGAAGAAGTTAAGGTTGACGCCAAAGATGAGGAAGATGTAGTAGAAGAATACGTGGAAGAGCCGGATGAAGGAGAACTACTTGTGGTATAAAGGGCCTTGAATATCACAAATGTGCCGAAGATCAACTACAAAGAGAAGCAATTTTTCGCTCGTTGTACCATCCAAGGGAGAGTATGCTCCTTGATCATAGATGGAGGAAGTTGCACCAATGCCGCCTACAACAATGGTCAAGAAGTTGCAAATAGAGATTAGCCCACATCCCACACCCTACACAATACAATGGCTAAACTCGGGCAAGGCATTCGTGGATCAACGAGTTTTGGTGAGTCTTTCAATTGGAAAGAATTATCAAGATTCATTGTGGTGTGATATAGTTCCCATGGATACTTGTCATGTTTTATTGGGAAGGCCATGGTTATATGATAGACATGTCATACATGATGGAGGGCCAACACTTACACTCTCACCATCAACCAAAAGAGGATCACTTTGGCACCTCTTGATCCACCATCTCAAGAAAAGGAGAAACGTCATATTGTGTCAATCATGAAGATGGAGTATCAAGGGCATGAAGAGTATAAGGATCCTATTCTTACACATTTGAGAAGAATGAAACGGATCCAAGTATCCATCACATTTGAAACTTCCCACTAAGCATATCTTCCATGAGCATCCAAAAGATATCTACTTAGATCACTTGGTTGAAAGGCCAAAATTCAAAGGATGAAATAGCCCAAGTCATCAAGGTACATTGTTACATGCTAAATGACAAGGGTAAAGAGTTAAGAATATACTTGGGAAGTTATAAGATACATGAACAACCCAATTACAAGATGGGGAAACGCAAATCCAAGTCTTATGGTGTTCGAGAATTGATCGGAAGAAAGTTTAAGAAGTTCATCAAAGGAATCTATGATGACTTCAAAGCTTTCAAGAAGAAAGTCTTTGTGAAGAAGGCAAGTAAGAGTTGATTTTCCAAAGTTTGAGGGCAAACTTTTTCAACCGGGGGTGTATGATGCATAATTGATGGCCTTATGCATCAAGGTCAACCATAGAGACTTTACTATCCTACTCCAAGGCATTTCAAGTGACATCACGGGCATCTCTACTCCTAGAGGACTATTGAGCTCCTTATCACAAGGGCCTTAAAGTTCTAATCAAGCCATATGATAGAGCTTTCTCTTATGTACATTTTGGTTTTTGAATCTTTAGTATTGGAGTTGTATTTTAGGAGATATTGTATTTTCTTTAAATGATGTCATAATTGAGTGGGATGATGTAAGCCCTTAAGGGCCTAATCTTGAAGAGGGGTGACGCCTAAGGGGAGGTTTCCTACTATAAATACCCCCCTAGGGGTGCCTTGTAAACATATCTCATATTCATACATTCAATATAATGTCCAAAGTTGACGCTTTAGTTCTCTCTAGTTTTGGCTAGAAATCGAATTCCCTTTGGGTTTTTCGTGTGAAATCTTCTCTTCTAATCCAAGATTGAGCATTCTTAGGTGGTGAAAGGAGGAGTAGGAGCTCTTGAAGATTGTGGTGTGGCTGTAGCAATTGGAGAGGCTTCGTTGCTCATTCTATCAAGTTCTTTCTCTCGTTTCTCGTTTGGTTCTTCATCATTGTAAGTCGTTTGTTTTCCATTTGTTTTGCTAGTTGTGAATTCACTTGATTGTCTTCAAATTCATGATTAAAACTCACGAATCAGCCCCTAAATCATCTACATCTTTTGGCCTTTGATCTCGTATTTCATTCCTTATTTCGTTCTATCTTTGATTCATCTCTTGCAAGTTCTTACTTGTGTTATGATCCGTGTTCTTTCTTGGCATTTTGGTTGAATTGTGATCCATTATGCATCAATTTGGTATCAGAGCTATGTTTAGATGAATCTCCTTTGTTTCTTGCATAAATCTTGGACCTTGTTTTGTCACAAAATCACATAAACCCCACGTTATACACGCCCCTTTGATAGTTCTTCCAAGAACTCATCAAGAACCCATCAAGAACTCATAAAGAACCCGTAGCTCCTCAAAGAACCCTCGTCCTAAACACAAACCAAGCCCAAATCCGTCCCTTTCCCTCGTGAGTTCATATGACATCAAGTTGATTTCTAATGGCAAACGAAGAATCTAAATCAAATGAGGTTTATGAACTTGAGCAACAAATAGCATTTTTGCGTGTGCAATTGGGTAAACAAATGGAAGAAAATAAAGTGCTACGTGAAGGTTCTCTACGTGATGGTGGTTCGTCTCATGGTGATAGTAGTGTGAAGCATAAAGTGCATGAACGTTTGGATTTAAAAGTAGAAGTTCCTGAATTTAATGGTAGTCTTAATGTTGAGGATTATCTTGATTGGATACATACGGTTGAACGTGTTTTTGAGTTGAAAGATTGTAGTGATGAGCTCAAGGTGAAGTACGTTGCTTTGAAATTAAGAAAACATGCTTCTATTTGGTGGACTAACCTTCAAAAGAAGAGAGTTGCAAAAGGGAAAGAAAAGATCCGTTCTTGGGATAAGATGAAGTCAAAGTTGCAATCCAAGTTCCTTCCCCAATCATACGTCCACGACAACTACTACAAGTCGCAAAGCTTGTCCAAGGCTCTAAATCGGTCGAAGAATACACAAGGGAGTTTGAACACCTCCTTTGGCGTTGTGATCTCAAAGAGAAGGAACCACAAATTCTGGTACGTTACTTGATTGGTTTGAATGATTGGATACGTCATATAGTTGAATTACATTCATATGAATCCCTTGATGAGCTAAGTAACTTGGCTATGAAAGTGGAAAGACAAAGGAAGGAAAGGGCCAAGGAACCTCAAAGACCCTATACTCCACTCCCTTACTCTCAAACACAATCAAAAGCTCCACAAAATCAGCCCCCATCCTCCCTTAAACCCTACGCCAAACCCACATTAAACCAGCCACAAAATCCCCCATCCAAAACCCAAGTCCAAGAACCAAGAACATTAGCTCCAAGAAGGTGTTTTCGATGCCAAGGGTTGGGACATTATGCTTCGGAGTGTCCAAACAAGCGAGTAGTGTCTTTGGTGGAATACCAAAGTGCTTTATATGTAGAGCCGGAGTATGAGAAAGAAGAAGAAGTTAAGGTTGACGCCAAAGATGAGGAAGATGTAGTAGAAGAATACGTGGAAGAGCCGGATGAAGGAGAACTACTTGTGGTATAAAGGGCCTTGAATATCACAAATGTGCCGAAAGATCAACTACAAAGAGAAGCAATTTTTCGCTCTCGTTGTACCATCCAAGGGAGAGTATGCTCCTTGATCATAGATGGAGGAAGTTGCACCAATGCCGCCTCTACAACAATGGTCAAGAAGTTGCAAATAGAGATTAGCCCACATCCCACACCCTACACAATACAATGGCTAAACTCGCAAGGCATTCGTGTGGATCAACGAGTTTTGGTGAGTCTTTCAATTGGAAAGAATTATCAAGATTCATTGTGGTGTGATATAGTTCCCATGGATACTTGTCATGTTTTATTGGGAAGGCCATGGTTATATGATAGACATGTCATACATGATGGGAGGGCCAACACTTACACTCTCACCATCAACCAAAAGAGGATCACTTTGGCACCTCTTGATCCACCATCTCGCAAAGGAGAAACGACAGATTGTGTCAATAATGAAGATGGAGTATCAAGGGCATTAATATTATAAGGATCATATTATTACACATTTTTAGAAGAATGAAACGTATCCAAGAATCAATCACATTTTGAAACTTCCCACGGCATATCTTCCATGAGCATCCAAAAGATATCTACTTAGATCACTTGGTTGAAAGGCCGAAAATTCGAAAGGATGAAATAGCCCAAGTCATCAAGGTACATTGTTTCATGCTAAATGACAAGGGTAAAGTGGTAAGAATAGACTTGGGAAGTGAGAAGCGACATGAACAACCCACGTTCAAGATGGGGAAACGCAAATCCAAGTCTTATGGTGTTCGAGAATTGATCGGAAGAAAGTTTAAGAAGTTCATCAAAGGAATCTATGATGACTTCAAAGCTTTCAAGAAGAAAGTCTTTGTGAAGAAGGCAAGTAAGAGTTGATTTTCCAAAGTTTGAGGGCAAACTTTTTCAACCGGGGGTGTATGATGCATAATTGATGGCCTTATGCATCAAGGTCAACCATAGAGACTTTACTATCCTACTCCAAGGCATTTCAAGTGACATCACGGGCATCTCTACTCCTAGAGGACTATTGAGCTCCTTATCACAAGGGCCTTAAAGTTCTAATCAAGCCATATGATAGAGCTTTCTCTTATGTACATTTTGGTTTTTGAATCTTTAGTATTGGAGTTGTATTTTAGGAGATATTGTATTTTCTTTAAATGATGTCATAATTGAGTGGGATGATGTAAGCCCTTAAGGGCCTAATCTTGAAGAGGGGTGACGCCTAAGGGGAGGTTTCCTACTATAAATACCCCCCTAGGGGTGCCTTGTAAACATATCTCATATTCATACATTCAATATAATGTCCAAAGTTGACGCTTTAGTTCTCTCTAGTTTTGGCTAGAAATCGAATTCCCTTTGGGTTTTTCGTGTGAAATCTTCTCTTCTAATCCAAGATTGAGCATTCTTAGGTGGTGAAAGGAGGAGTAGGAGCTCTTGAAGATTGTGGTGTGGCTGTAGCAATTGGAGAGGCTTTGTTGCTCATTCTATCAAGTTCTTTCTCTCGTTTCTCGTTTGGTTCTTCATCATTGTAAGTCGTTTGTTTTCCATTTGTTTTGCTAGTTGTGAATTCACTTGATTGTCTTCAAATTCATGATTAAAACTCACGAATCAGCCCCTAAATCATCTACATCTTTTGGCCTTTGATCTCGTATTTCATTCCTTATTTCGTTCTATCTTTGATTCATCTCTTGCAAGTTCTTACTTGTGTTATGATCCGTGTTCTTTCTTGGCATTTTGGTTGAATTGTGATCCATTATGCATCAATTTGGTATCAGAGCTATGTTTAGATGAATCTCCTTTGTTTCTTGCATAAATCTTGGACCTTGTTTTGTCACAAAATCACATAAACCCCACGTTATACACGCCCCTTTGATAGTTCTTCCAAGAACTCATCAAGAACCCATCAAGAACTCATAAAGAACCCGTAGCTCCTCAAAGAACCCTCGTCCTAAACACAAACCAAGCCCAATCCGTCCCTTTCCTCGTGAGTTCATATGACATCAAGTTGATTTCTAATGGCAAACGAAGAATCTAAATCAAATGAGGTTTATGAACTTGAGCAACAAATAGCATTTTTGCGTGTGCAATTGGGTAAACAAATGGAAGAAAATAAAGTGCTACGTGAAGGTTCTCTACGTGATGGTGGTTCGTCTCATGGTGATAGTAGTGTGAAGCATAAAGTGCATGAACGTTTGGATTTCAAAGTAGAAGTTCCCGAATTTAATGGTAGTCTTAATGTTGAGGATTATCTTGATTGGATACATACGGTTGAACGTGTTTTGAGTTGAAAGATTGTAGTGATGAGCTCAAGGTGAAGTACGTTGCTTTGAAATTAAGAAAACATGCTTCTATTTGGTGGACTAACCTTCAAAAGAAGAGAGTTGCAAAAGGGAAAGAAAAGATCCGTTCTTGGGATAAGATGAAGTCAAAGTTGCAATCCAAGTTCCTTCCCCAATCATACGTCCACGACAACTACTACAAGCTGCAAAGCTTGTCCAAGGCTCTAAATCGGTCGAAGAATACACAAGGGAGTTTGAACACCTCCTTTGGCGTTGTGATCTCAAAGAGAAGGAACCACAAATTCTGGTACGTTACTTGATTGGTTTGAATGATTGGATACGTCATATAGTTGAATTACATTCATATGAATCCCTTGATGAGCTAAGTAACTTGGCTATGAAAGTGGAAAGACAAAGGAAGGAAAGGGCCAAGGAACCTCAAAGACCCTATACTCCACTCCCTTACTCTCAAACACAATCAAAAGCTCCACAAAATCAGCCCCATCCTCCTTAAACCCTACGCCAAACCCACATTAAACCAGCCACAAATCCCCATCCAAAACCCAAGTCCAAGAACCAAGAACATTAGCTCCAAGAAGGTGTTTTCGATGCCAAGGGTTGGGACATTATGCTGGAGTGTCCAAACAAGCGAGTAGTGTCTTTGGTGGAATACCAAAGTGCTTTATATGTAGAGCCGGAGTATGAGAAAGAAGAAGAAGTTAAGGTTGACGCCAAAGATGAGGAAGATGTAGTAGAAGAATACGTGGAAGAGCCGGATGAAGGAGAACTACTTGTGGTATAAAGGGCCTTGAATATCACAAATGTGCCGAAGATCAACTACAAAGAGAAGCAATTTTTCGCTCGTTGTACCATCCAAGGAGAGTATGCTCCTTGATCATAGATGGAGGAAGTTGCACCAATGCCGCCTCTACAACAATGGTCAAGAAGTTGCAATGGAGATTAGCCCACATCCCACACCCTACAGAATACAATGGCTAAACCTTGGGCAAGGCATTCGTATGGATCAACGAGTTTTGGTGAGTCTTTCAGTTGGAAAGAATTATCAAGATTCATTGTGGTGTGATATAGTTCCCATGGATACTTGTCATGTTTTATTGGGAAGGCCATGGTTATATGATAGACATGTCATACATGATGGGAGGGCCAACACTTACACTCTCACCATCAACCAAAAGAGGATCACTTTGGCACCGCTTGATCCACAATCTCGGCAAAAGGAGAAACGTCATAGTGTGTCAATCATGAAGATGGAGTATCAAGGGCATGAAGAGTATAAGGATCCTATTCTTACACATTTGGAGAAGAATGAAACGGATCCAAGTATCCATCACATTTTGAAACTTCCCACGAAGCATATCTTCCATGAGCATCCAAAAGATATCTACTTAGATCACTTGGTTGAAAGGCCGAAAATTCGAAAGGATGAAATAGCCCAAGTCATCAAGGTACATTGTTTCATGCTAAATGACAAGGGTAAAGTGATAAGAATAGACTTGGGAAGTGAGAAGCGACATGAACAACCCACGTTCAAGATGGGAAAACGCAAATCCAAGTCTTATGGTGTTCGAGAATTGATCGGAAGAAAGTTTAAGAAGTTCATCAAAGGAATCTATGATGACTTCAAAGCTTTCAAGAAGAAAGTCTTTGTGAAGAAGGCAAGTAAGAGTTGATTCTCCAAAGTTTGAGGGCAAACTTTTTCAACCGGGGGTGTATGATGCATAATTGATGGCCTAATGCATCAAGGTCAACCATAGAGACTTTACTATCCTACTCCAAGGCATTTCAAGTGACATCACGGGCATCTCTACTCCTAGAGGACTATTGAGCTCCTTATCACAAGGGCCTTAAAGTTCTAATCAAGCCATATGATAGAGCTTTCTCTTATGTACATTTTGGTTTTTGAATCTTTAGTATTGGAGTTGTATTTTAGGAGATATTGTATTTTCTTTAAATGATGTCATAATTGAGTGGGATGATGTAAGCCCTTAAGGGCCTAATCTTGAAGAGGGTGACGCCTAAGGGGAGGTTTCCTACTATAAATACCCCCCTAGGGGTGCCTTGTAAACATATCTCATATTCATACATTCAATATAATGTCCAAAGTTGACGCTTTAGTTCTCTCTAGTTTTGGCTAGAAATCGAATTCCCTTTGGGTTTTTCGTGTGAAATCTTCTCTTCTAATCCAAGATTGAGCATTCTTAGGTGGTGAAAGGAGGAGTAGGAGCTCTTGAAGATTGTGGTGTGGCTGTAGCAATTGGAGAGGCTTCGTTGCTCATTCTATCAAGTTCTTTCTCTCGTTTCTCGTTTGGTTCTTCATCATTGTAAGTCGTTTGTTTTCCATTTGTTTTGCTAGTTGTGAATTCACTTGATTGTCTTCAAATTCATGATTAAAACTCACGAATCAGCCCCTAAATCATCTACATCTTTTGGCCTTTGATCTCGTATTTCATTCCTTATTTCGTTCTATCTTTGATTCATCTCTTGCAAGTTCTTACTTGTGTTATGATCCGTGTTCTTTCTTGGCATTTTGGTTGAATTGTGATCCATTATGCATCAATTTGGTATCAGAGCTATGTTTAGATGAATCTCCTTTGTTTCTTGCATAAATCTTGGACCTTGTTTTGTCACAAAATCACATAAACCCCACGTTATACACGCCCCTTTGATAGTTCTTCCAAGAACTCATCAAGAACCCATCAAGAACTCATAAAGAACCCGTAGCTCCTCAAAGAACCCTCGTCCTAAACACAAACCAAGCCCAAATCCGTCCCTTTCCCTCGTGAGTTCATATGACATCAAGTTGATTTCTAATGGCAATCGAAGAATCTAAATCAAATGAGGTTTATGAACTTGAGCAACAAATAGCATTTTTGCGTGTGCAATTGGGTAAACAAATGGAAGAAAATAAAGTGCTACGTGAAGGTTCTCTACGTGATGGTGGTTAGTCTCATGGTGATAGTAGTGTGAAGCATAAAGTGCATGAACGTTTGGATTTCAAAGTAGAAGTTCCCGAATTTAATGGTAGTCTTAATGTTGAGGATTATCTTGATTGGATACATACGGTTGAACGTGTTTTTGAGTTGAAAGATTGTAGTGATGAGCTCAAGGTGAAGTACGTTGCTTTGAAATTAAGAAAACATGCTTCTATTTGGTGGACTAACCTTCAAAAGAAGAGAGTTGCAAAAGGGAAAGAAAAGATCCGTTCTTGGGATAAGATGAAGTCAAAGTTGCAATCCAAGTTCCTTCCCCAATCATACGTCCACGACAACTACTACAAGCTGCAAAAGCTTGTCCAAGGCTCTAAATCGGTCGAAGAATACACAAGGGAGTTTGAACACCTCCTTTGGCGTTGTGATCTCAAAGAGAAGGAACAACAAATTCTGGTACGTTACTTGATTGGTTTAAATGATTGGATACGTCATATAGTTGAATTACATTCATATGAATCCCTTGATGAGCTAAGTAACTTGGCTATGAAAGTGGAAAGACAAAGGAAGGAAAGGGCCAAGGAACCTCAAAGACCCTATACTCCACTCCCTTACTCTCAAACACAATCAATAGCTCCACTAAATCAGCCCACATCCTCCCTTAAACCCTTCGCCAAACCCACATTAAACCAGCCACAAAATCCCCCATCCAAAAACCAAGTCCAAGAACCATGAACATTAGCTCCTAGAAGGTGTTTCGATGCCAAGGGTTGGGACATTATGCTTCGGAGTGTCCAAACAAGCGAGTAGTGTCTTTGGTGGAATACCAAAGTGCTTTATATGTAGAGCCGGAGTATGAGAAAGAAGAAGAAGTTAAGGTTGACGCCAAAGATGAGGAAGATGTAGTAGAAGAATACGTGGAAGAGCCGGATGAAGGAGAACTACTTGTGGTAGAAAGGGCCTTGAATATCACAAATGTGCCGAAAGATCAACTACAAAGAGAAGCAATTTTTCGATCTCGTTGTACCATCCAAGGGAGAGTATGCTCCTTGATCATAGATGGAGGAAGTTGCACCAATGCCGCCTCTACAACAATGGTCAAGAAGTTGCAAATAGAGATTAGCCCACATCCCACACCCTACACAATACAATGGCTAAACCTTGGGCAAGGCATTCGTGTGGATCAACGAGTTTTGGTGAGTCTTTCAATTGGAAAGAATTATCAAGATTCATTGTGGTGTGATATAGTTCCCATGGATACTTGTCATGTTTTATTGGGAAGGCCATGGTTATATGATAGACATGTCATACATGATGGGAGGGCCAACACTTACACTCTCACCATCAACCAAAAGAGGATCACTTTGGCACCTCTTGATCCACCATCTCGGCAAAAGGAGAAACGTCATATTGTGTCAATCATGAAGATGGAGTATCAAGGGCATGAAGAGTATAAGGATCCTATTCTTACACATTTGGAGAAGAATGAAACGGATCCAAGTATCCATCACATTTTGAAACTTCCCACGAAGCATATCTTCCATGAGCATCCAAAAGATATCTACTTAGATCACTTGGTTGAAAGGCCGAAAATTCGAAAGGATGAAATAGCCCAAGTCATCAAGGTACATTGTTTCATGCTAAATGACAAGGGTAAAGTGGTAAGAATAGACTTGGGAAGTGAGAAGCGACATGAACAACCCACGTTCAAGATGGGGAAACGCAAATCCAAGTCTTATGGTGTTCGAGAATTGATCGGAAGAAAGTTTAAGAAGTTCATCAAAGGAATCTATGATGACTTCAAAGCTTTCAAGAAGAAAGTCTTTGTGAAGAAGGCAAGTAAGAGTTGATTTTCCAAAGTTTGAGGGCAAACTTTTCAGCAGGGGTGTATGATGCATAATTGATGGCCTTATGCATCAAGGTCAACCATAGAGACTTTACTATCCTACTCCAAGGCATTTCAAGTGACATCACGGGCATCTCTACTCCTAGAGGACTATTGAGCTCCTTATCACAAGGGCCTTAAAGTTCTAATCAAGCCATATGATAGAGCTTTCTCTTATGTACATTTTTGAATCTTTAGTATTGGAGTTGTATTTTAGGAGATATTGTATTTTCTTTAAATGATGTCATAATTGAGTGGGATGATGTAAGCCCTTAAGGGCCTAATCTTGAAGAGGGGTGACGCCTAAGGGGAGGTTTCCTACTATAAATACCACCCTAGGGGTGCCTTGTAAACATATCTCATATTCATACATTCAATATAATGTCCAAAGTTGGCCTTTAGTTCTCTCTAGTTTTGGCTAGAAATCGAATTCCCTTTGGGTTTTTCGTGTGAAATCTTCTCTTCTAATCCAAGATTGAGCATTCTTAGGTGGTGAAAGGAGGAGTAGGAGCTCTTGAAGATTGTGGTGTGGCTGTAGCAATTGGAGAGGCTTCGTTGCTCATTCTATCAAGTTCTTTCTCTCGTTTCTCGTTTGGTTCTTCATCATTGTAAGTCGTTTGTTTTCCATTTGTTTTGCTAGTTGTGAATTCACTTGATTGTCTTCAAATTCATGATTAAAACTCACGAATCAGCCCCTAAATCATCTACATCTTTTGGCCTTTGATCTCGTATTTCATTCCTTATTTCGTTCTATCTTTGATTCATCTCTTGCAAGTTCTTACTTGTGTTATGATCCGTGTTCTTTCTTGGCATTTTGGTTGAATTGTGATCCATTATGCATCAATTTGGTATCAGAGCTATGTTTAGATGAATCTCCTTTGTTTCTTGCATAAATCTTGGACCTTGTTTTGTCACAAAATCACATAAACCCCACGTTATACACGCCTTTGATAGTTCTTCCAAGAACTCATCAAGAACCCATCAAGAACCCATCAAGAACTCATAAAGAACCCGTAGCTCCTCAAAGAACCCTCGTCCTAAACACAAACCAAGCCCAAATCCGTCCCTTTCCCTCGTGAGTTCATATGACATCAAGTTGATTTCTAATGGCAAGCGAAGAATCTAAATCAAATGAGGTTTATGAACTTGAGCAACAAATAGCATTTTTGCGTGTGCAATTGGGTAAACAAATGGAAGAAAATAAAGTGCTACGTGAAGGTTCTCTACGTGATGGTGGTTCGTCTCATGGTGATAGTAGTGTGAAGCATAAAGTGCATGAACGTTTGGATTTCAAAGTAGAAGTTCCCGAATTTAATGGTAGTCTTAATGTTGAGGATTATCTTGATTGGATACATACGGTTGAGCGTGTTTTGAGTTGAAAGATTGTAGTGATGAGCTCAAGGTGAAATCGTTGCTTTGAAATTAAGAAAACATGCTTCTATTTGGTGGACTAACCTTCAAAAGAAGAGAGTTGCAAAGGGAAAGAAAAGATCCGTTCTTTGGATAAGATGAATTCAAAGTTGCAATCCAAGTTCCTTCCCCAATCATACGTCCACGACAACTACTACAAGCTGCAAAAGCTTGTCCAAGGCTCTAAATCGGTCGAAGAATACACAAGGGAGTTTGAACACCTCCTTTGGCGTTGTGATCTCAAAGAGAAGGAACAACAAATTCTGGTACGTTACTTGATTGGTTTAAATGATTGGATACGTCATATAGTTGAATTACATTCATATGAATCCCTTGATGAGCTAAGTAACTTGGCTATGAAAGTGGAAAGACAAAGGAAGGAAAGGGCCAAGGAACCTCAAAGACCCTATACTCCACTCCCTTACTCTCAAACACAATCAAAAGCTCCACAAAATCAGCCCCCATCCTCCCTTAAACCCTACGCCAAACCCACATTAAACCAGCCACAAAATCCCCCATCCAAAACCCAAGTCCAAGAACCAAGAACATTAGCTCCAAGAAGGTGTTTTCGATGCCAAGGGTTGGGACATTATGCTTCGGAGTGTCCAAACAAGCGAGTAGTGTCTTTGGTGGAATACCAAAGTGCTTTATATGTAGAGCCGGAGTATGAGAAAGAAGAAGAAGTTAAGGTTGACGCCAAAGATGAGGAAGATGTAGTAGAAGAATACGTGGAAGAGCCGGATGAAGGAGAACTACTTGTGGTAGAAAGGGCCTTGAATATCACAAATGTGCCGAAAGATCAACTACAAAGAGAAGCAATTTTTCGCTCTCGTTGTACCATCCAAGGGAGAGTATGCTCCTTGATCATAGATGGAGGAAGTTGCACCAATGCCGCCTCTACAACAATGGTCAAGAAGTTGCAAATAGAGATTAGCCCACATCCCACACCCTACACAATACAATGGCTAAACCTTGGGCAAGGCATTCGTGTGGATCAACGAGTTTTGGTGAGTCTTTCAATTGGAAAGAATTATCAAGATTCATTGTGGTGTGATATAGTTCCCATGGATACTTGTCATGTTTTATTGGGAAGGCCATGGTTATATGATAGACATGTCATACATGATGGGAGGGCCAACACTTACACTCTCACCATCAACCAAAAGAGGATCACTTTGGCACCTCTTGATCCACCATCTCGCAAACGGAGAAACGTCATATTGTGTCAATCATGAAGATGGAGTATCAAGGGCATGAAGAGTATAAGGATCCTATTCTTACACATTTGGAGAAGAATGAAACGGATCCAAGTATCCATCACATTTTGAAACTTCCCACGAAGCATATCTTCCATGAGCATCCAAAAGATATCTACTTAGATCACTTGGTTTAAAGCAAGAAAAATCTCAAGGATGAAATAGCCCAAGTCATCAAGGTACATTGTTTCATGCTAAATGACAAGGGTAAAGTGGTAAGAATAGACTTGGGAAGTGAGAAGCGACATGAACAACCCACGTTCAAGATGGGGAAACGCAAATCCAAGTCTTATGGTGTTCGAGAATTGATCGGAAGAAAGTTTAAGAAGTTCATCAAAGGAATCTATGATGACTTCAAAGCTTTCAAGAAGAAAGTCTTTGTGAAGAAGGCAAGTAAGAGTTGATTTTCCAAAGTTTGAGGGCAAACTTTTTCAACAGGGGGTGTATGATGCATAATTGATGGCCTTATGCATCAAGGTCAACCATAGAGACTTTACTATCCTACTCCAAGGCATTTCAAGTGACATCACGGGCATCTCTACTCCTAGAGGACTATTGAGCTCCTTATCACAAGGGCCTTAAAGTTCTAATC
This sequence comes from Portulaca oleracea, assembly GCA_029582165.1. Classification (NCBI taxonomy): domain Eukaryota; kingdom Viridiplantae; phylum Streptophyta; class Magnoliopsida; order Caryophyllales; family Portulacaceae; genus Portulaca; species Portulaca oleracea. The sequence goes on from JARFYH010000039.1 coordinate 24,939, forward strand.
AAGCCATATGATAGAGCTTTCTCTTATGTACATTTTGGTTTTTGAATCTTTAGTATTGGAGTTGTATTTTAGGAGATATTGTATTTTCTTTAAATGATGTCATAATTGAGTGGGATGATGTAAGCCCTTAAGGGCCTAATCTTGAAGAGGGGTGACGCCTAAGGGGAGGTTTCCTACTATAAATACCCCCCTAGGGGTGCCTTGTAAACATATCTCATATTCATACATTCAATATAATGTCCAAAGTTGACGCTTTAGTTCTCTCTAGTTTTGGCTAGAAATCGAATTCCCTTTGGGTTTTTCGTGTGAAATCTTCTCTTCTAATCCAAGATTGAGCATTCTTAGGTGGTGAAAGGAGGAGTAGGAGCTCTTGAAGATTGTGGTGTGGCTGTAGCAATTGGAGAGGCTTCGTTGCTCATTCTATCAAGTTCTTTCTCGTTTCTCGTTTGGTTCTTCATCATTGTAAGTCGTTTGTTTTCCATTTGTTTTGCTAGTTGTGAATTCACTTGATTGTCTTCAAATTCATGATTAAAACTCACGAATCAGCCCCTAAATCATCTACATCTTTTGGCCTTTGATCTCGTATTTCATTCCTTATTTCGTTCTATCTTTGATTCATCTCTTGCAAGTTCTTACTTGTGTTATGATCCGTGTTCTTTCTTGGCATTTTGGTTGAATTGTGATCCATTATGCATCAATTTGGTATCAGAGCTATGTTTAGATGAATCTCCTTTGTTTCTTGCATAAATCTTGGACCTTGTTTTGTCACAAAATCACATAAACCCCACGTTATACACGCCCCTTTGATAGTTCTTCCAAGAACTCATCAAGAACCCATCAAGAACCCATCATGAACTCATAAAGAACCCGTAGCTCCTCAAAGAACCCTCGTCCTAAACACAAACCAAGCCCAAATCCGTCCCTTTCCCTCGTGAGTTCATATGACATCAAGTTGATTTCTAATGGCAAACGAAGAATCTAAATCAAATGAGGTTTATGAACTTGAGCAACAAATAGCATTTTTGCGTGTGCAATTGGGTAAACAAATGGAAGAAAATAAAGTGCTACGTGAAGGTTCTCTACGTGATGGTGGTTCGTCTCATGGTGATAGTAGTGTGAAGCATAAAGTGCACGAACGTTTGGATTTCAAAGTAGAAGTTCCCGAATTTAATGGTAGTCTTAATGTTGAGGATTATCCTGATTGGATACATACGGTTGAACGTGTTTTTGAGTTGAAAGATTGTAGTGATGAGCTCAAGGTGAAGTACGTTGCTTTGAAATTAAGAAAACATGCTTCTATTTGGTGGACTAACCTTCAAAAGAAGAGAGTTGCAAAAGGGAAAGAAAAGATCCGTTCTTGGGATAAGATGAAGTCAAAGTTGCAATCCAAGTTCCTTCCCCAATCATACGTCCACGACAACTACTACAAGCTGCAAAAGCTTGTCCAAGGCTCTAAATCGGTCGAAGAATACACAAGGGAGTTTGAACACCTCCTTTGGCGTTGTGATCTCAAAGAGAAGGAACCACAAATTCAGTGCGTTACTTGATTGGTTTGAATGATTGGATCGTCATATAGTTGAATTACATTCATATGAATCCCTTGATGAGCTAAGTAACTTGGCTATGAAAGTGGAAAGACAAAGGAAGGAAAGGGCCAAGGAACCTCAAAGACCCTATACTCCACTCCCTTACTCTCAAACACAATCAAAAGCTCCACAAAATCAGCCCCCATCCTCCCTTAAACCCTACGCAAAACCCACATTGAACCAGCCACAAAATCCCCCATCCAAAACCCAAGTCCAAGAACCAAGAACATTAGCTCCAAGAAGGTGTTTTCGATGCCAAGGGTTGGGACATTATGCTTCGGAGTGTCCAAACAAGCGAGTAGTGTCTTTGGTGGAATACCAAAGTGCTTTATATGTAGAGCAGGAGTATGTGAATGTAGATGAAGTTAAGGTTGGCCAAAGATGAGGAAGATGTAGTAGAAGAATACGTGGAAGAGCCGGATGAAGGAGAACTACTTGTGGTAGAAAGGGCCTTGAATATCACAAATGTGCCGAAAGATCAACTACAAAGAGAAGCAATTTTTCGCTCTCGTTGTACCATCCAAGGGAGAGTATGCTCCTTGATCATAGATGGAGGAAGTTGCACCAATGCCGCCTCTACAACAATGGTCAAGAAGTTGCAAATAGAGATTAGCCCACATCCCACACCCTACACAATACAATGGCTAAACCTTGGGCAAGGCATTCGTGTGGATCAACGAGTTTTGGTGAGTCTTTCAATTGGAAAGAATTATCAAGATTCATTGTGGTGTGATATAGTTCCCATGGATACTTGTCATGTTTTATTGGGAAGGCCATGGTTATATGATAGACATGTCATACATGATGGGAGGGCCAACACTTACACTCTCACCATCAACCAAAGAGGATCACTTTGGCACCTCTTGATCCACCATCTCGGCAAAAGGAGAAACGTCATATTGTGTCAATCATGAAGATGGAGTATCAAGGGCATGAAGAGTATAAGGATCCTATTCTTACACATTTGGAGAAGAATGAAACGGATCCAAGTATCCATCACATTTTGAAACTTCCCACGAAGCATATCTTCCATGAGCATCCAAAAGATATCTACTTAGATCACTTGGTTGAAAGGCCGAAAATTCGAAAGGATGAAATAGCCCAAGTCATCAAGGTACATTGTTTCATGCTAAATGACAAGGGTAAAGTGGTAAGAATAGACTTGGGAAGTGAGAAGCGACATGAACAACCCACGTTCAAGATGGGGAAACGCAAATCCAAGTCTTATGGTGTTTGAGAATTGAACGGAAGAAAGTTTAAGAAGTTCATCAAAGGAATCTATGATGACTTCAAAGCTTTCAAGAAGAAAGTCTTTGTGAAGAAGGCAAGTAAGAGTTGATTTTCCAAAGTTTGAGGGCAAACTTTTTCAACCGGGGGTGTATGATGCATAATTGATGGCCTTATGCATCAAGGTCAACCATAGAGACTTTACTATCCTACTCCAAGGCATTTCAAGTGACATCACGGGCATCTCTACTCCTAGAGGACTATTGAGCTCCTTATCACAAGGGCCTTAAAGTTCTAATCAAGCCATATGATAGAGCTTTCTCTTATGTACATTTTGGTTTTTGAATCTTTAGTATTGGAGTTGTATTTTAGGAGATATTGTATTTTCTTTAAATGATGTCATAATTGAGTGGGATGATGTAAGCCCTTAAGGGCCTAATCTTGAAGAGGGGTGACGCCTAAGTTGAGGTTTACTACTATAAATACCACCCTATTGGTGCCTTGTAAACATATCTCATATTCATACATTCAATATAATGTCCAAAGTTGGCCTTTAGTTCTCTCTAGTTTTGGCTAGAAATCGAATTCCCTTTGGGTTTTTCGTGAAATCTTCTCTTCTAATCCAAGATTAAGAATTCTTGGTTGGTGAAAGGAGTAGTATGATCTCTTGAAGATTGTGTTGTGGATGTATAAATTTGATATGATTAGTTTCTCATTCTATCAATTTCTTTCTATAGTTTCTCGTTTGGTTCTTCATCATTGTAAGTCGTTTGTTTTCCATTTGTTTTGCTAGTTGTGAATTCACTTGATTGTCTTCAAATTCATGATTAAAACTCACGAATCAGCCCCTAAATCATCTACATCTTTTGGCCTTTGATCTCGTATTTCATTCCTTATTTCGTTCTATCTTTGATTCATCTCTTGCAAGTTCTTACTTGTGTTATGATCCGTGTTCTTTCTTGGCATTTTGGTTGAATTGTGATCCATTATGCATCAATTTGGTATCAGAGCTATGTTTAGATGAATCTCCTTTGTTTCTTGCATAAATCTTGGACCTTGTTTTGTCACAAAATCACATAAACCCCACGTTATACACGCCTTTGATAGTTCTTCCAAGAACTCAACAAGAACCCATCAAGAACACATCAAGAACTCATAAAAATACCGTAGCTCCTCAAAGAACCCTCGTCCTAAACACAAACCAAGCCCAAATCCGTCCCTTTCCCTCGTGAGTTCATATGACATCAAGTTCATTTCTAATGGCAAACGAAGAATCTAAATCAAATGAGGTTTATGAACTTGAGCAACAAATAGCATTTTTGCGTGTGCAATTGGGTAAACAAATGGAAGAAAATAAAGTGCTACGTGAAGGTTCTCTACGTGATGGTGGTTCGTCTCATGGTGATAGTAGTGTGAAGCATAAAGTGCATGAACGTTTGGATTTCAAAGTAGAAGTTCCCGAATTTAATGGTAGTCTTAATGTTGAGGATTATCTTGATTGGATACATACGGTTGAACGTGTTTTGAGTTGAAAGATTGTAGTGATGAGCTCAAGGTGAAGTACGTTGCTTTGAAATTAAGAAAACATGCTTCTATTTGGTGGACTAACCTTCAAAAGAAGAGAGTTGCAAAAGGGAAAGAAAAGATCCGTTCTTGGGATAAGATGAAGTCAAAGTTGCAATCCAAGTTCCTTCCCCAATCATACGTCCACGACAACTACTACAAGCTGCAAAAGCTTGTCCAAGGCTCTAAATCGGTCGAAGAATACACAAGGGAGTTTGAACACCTCCTTTGGCGTTGTGATCTCAAAGAGAAGGAACCACAAATTCTGGTACGTTACTTGATTGGTTTGAATGATTGGATACGTCATATAGTTGAATTACATTCATATGAATCCCTTGATGAGCTAAGTAACTTGGCTATGAAAGTGGAAAGACAAAGGAAGGAAAGGGCCAAGGAACCTCAAAGACCCTATACTCCACTCCCTTACTCTCAAACACAATCAAAAGCTCCACAAAATCAGCCCCCATCCTCCCTTAAACCCTACGCCAAACCCACATTAAACCAGCCACAAAATCCCCATCAAACCCAAGTCCAAGAACCAGAACATTAGCTCCAAGAAGGTGTTTTCGATGCCAAGGGTTGGGACATTATGCTTGAGTGTCAAACAAGCGAGTAGTGTCTTTGTTGGATTACGAAAGTGCTTTATTTGTAGATCAGTAGGATGAGAAAGAAGAAGAAGTTAAGGTTGACGCCAAAGATGAGGAAGATGTAGTAGAAGAATACGTGGAAGAGCCGGATGAAGGAGAACTACTTGTGGTAGAAAGGGCCTTGAATATCACAAATGTGCCGAAAGATCAACTACAAAGAGAAGCAATTTTTCGCTCTCGTTGTACCATCCAAGGGAGAGTATGCTCCTTGATCATAGATGGAGGAAGTTGCACCAATGCCGCCTCTACAACAATGGTCAAGAAGTTGCAAATAGAGATTAGCCCACATCCCACACCCTACACAATACAATGGCTAAACCTTGGGCAAGGCATTCGTGTGGATCAACGAGTTTTGGTGAGTCTTTCAATTGGAAAGAATTATCAAGATTCATTGTGGTGTGATATAGTTCCCATGGATACTTGTCATGTTTTATTGGGAAGGCCATGGTTATATGATAGACATGTCATACATGATGGGAGGGCCAACACTTACACTCTCACCATCAACCAAAAGAGGATCACTTTGGCACCTCTTGATCCACCATCTCGCAAAGGAGAAGCGTCATATTGTGTCAATCATGAAGATGGAGTATCAAGGGCATGAAGAGTATAAGGATCCTATTCTTACACATTTGGAGAAGAATGAAACGGATCAAGTATCCATCACATTTTGAAACTTCCACGAAGCATATCTTCCATGAGCATCCAAAGATATCTACTTAGATCACTTGGTTGAAAGTAGAAAATTCGAAAGGATGAAATAGCCCAAGTCATCAAGGTACATTGTTTCATGCTAAATGACAAGGGTAAAGTGGTAAGAATAGACTTGGGAAGTGAAGCGACATGAACAACCAGCGTTCAAGATGGGAAAGCGAATCCAAGTCTTATGGTGTTAGAATTGATCGGAAGAAAGTTTAAGAAGTTCATCAAAGGAATCTATGATGACTTCAAAGCTTTCAAGAAGAAAGTCTTTGTGAAGAAGGCAAGTAAGAGTTGATTTTCCAAAGTTTGAGGGCAAACTTTTCAGCAGGGTGTATGATGCATAATTGATGGCCTTATGCATCAAGGTCAACCATAGAGACTTTACTATCCTACTCCAAGGCATTTCAAGTGACATCACGGGCATCTCTACTCCTAGAGGACTATTGAGCTCCTTATCACAAGGGCCTTAAAGTTCTAATCAAGCCATATGATAGAGCTTTCTCTTATGTACATTTTGGTTTTTGAATCTTTAGTATTGGAGTTGTATTTTAGGAGATATTGTATTTTCTTTAAATGATGTCATAATTGAGTGGGATGATGTAAGCCCTTAAGGGCCTAATCTTGAAGAGGGGTGACGCCTAAGGGGAGGTTTCCTACTATAAATACCCCCCTACCGGTGCCTAGTAAACTTATCTCAAATTCTTACATTCAATATAATGTCAAAGTTGACGCTTTAGTTCTCTCTAGTTTTGGCTAGAAATCGAATTCCCTTTGGGTTTTTCGTGTGAAATCTTCTCTTCTAATCCAAGATTGAGCATTCTTAGGTGGTGAAAGGAGGAGTAGGAGCTCTTGAAGATTGTGGTGTGGCTGTAGCAATTGGAGAGGCTTCGTTGCTCATTCTATCAAGTTCTTTCTCTCGTTTCTCGTTTGGTTCTTCATCATTGTAAGTCGTTTGTTTTCCATTTGTTTTGCTAGTTGTGAATTCACTTGATTGTCTTCAAATTCATGATTAAAACTCACGAATCAGCCCCTAAATCATCTACATCTTTTGGCCTTTGATCTCGTATTTCATTCCTTATTTCGTTCTATCTTTGATTCATCTCTTGCAAGTTCTTACTTGTGTTATGATCCGTGTTCTTTCTTGGCATTTTGGTTGAATTGTGATCCATTATGCATCAATTTGGTATCAGAGCTATGTTTAGATGAATCTCCTTTGTTTCTTGCATAAATCTTGGACCTTGTTTTGTCACAAAATCACATAAACCCCACGTTATACACGCCCCTTTGATAGTTCTTCCAAGAACTCATCAAGAACCCATCAAGAACCCATCAAGAACTCATAAAAAACCCGTAGCTCCTCAAAGAACCCTCGTCCTAAACACAAACCAAGCCCAAATCCGTCCCTTTCCCTCGTGAGTTCATATGACATCAAGTTCATTTCTAATGGCAAACGAAGAATCTAAATCAAATGAGGTTTATGAACTTGAGCAACAAATAGCATTTTTGCGTGTGCAATTGGGTAAACAAATGGAAGAAAATAAAGTGCTACGTGAAGGTTCTCTACGTGATGGTGGTTCGTCTCATGGTGATAGTAGTGTGAAGCATAAAGTGCATGAACGTTTGGATTTCAAAGTAGAAGTTCCGAATTTAATGGTAGTCTTAATGTTGAGGATTATCTTGATTGGATACATACGGTTGAGCGTGTTTTTGAGTTGAAAGATTGTAGTGATGAGCTCAAGGTGAAATCGTTGCTTTGAAATTAAGAAAACATGCTTCTATTTGGTGGACTAACCTTCAAAGAAGAGAGTTGCAAAAGGAAAGAAAGATCCGTTCTTGGGATAAGATGAAGTCAAAGTTGCAATCAAGTTCCTTCCCCGATCATCGTCCACGACAACTACTACAAGCTGCAAAAGCTTGTCCAAGGCTCTAAATCGGTCGAAGAATACACAAGGGAGTTTGAACACCTCCTTTGGCGTTGTGATCTCAAAGAGAAGGAACAACAAATTCAGTACGTTACTTGATTGGTTTGAATGATTGGATCGTCATATAGTTGAATTACATTCATATGAATCCCTTGATGAGCTAAGTAACTTGGCTATGAAAGTGGAAAGACAAAGGAAGGAAAGGGCCAAGGAACCTCAAGACCCTATACTCCACTCCCTTACTCTCAAACACAATCAAAGCTCCACAAAATCAGCCCCCATCCTCCCTTAAACCCTCGCCAAACCCACATTAAACCAGCCACAAAATCCCCATCAAAACCCAAGTCCAAGAACCAGAACATTAGCTCCAAGAAGGTGTTTTCGATGCCAAGGGTTGGGACATTATGCTTGAGTGTCCAAACAAGCGAGTAGTGTCTTTGGTGGAATACCAAAGTGCTTTATATGTAAATGGAGTATGAAAGAAGAAGAAGTTAAGGTTGGCCAAAGATGAGGAAGATGTAGTAGAAGAATCGTGGAAGAGCCGGATGAAGGAGAACTACTTGTGGTAGAAAGGGCCTTGAATATCACAAATGTCTTGAAAGATCAACTACAAGAGAAGCAATTTTTCGCTCGTTGTACCATCAAGGGAGTATGCTCCTTGATCATAGATGGAGGAAGTTGCACCAATGCCTCTCTACAACAATGGTCAAGAAGTTGCAAATAGAGATTAGCCCACATCCCACACCTACACAATACAATGGCTAAACCTTGGGCAAGGCATTCGTGTGGATCAACGAGTTTTGGTGAGTCTTTCAATTGGAAAGAATTATCAAGATTCATTGTGGTGTGATATAGTTCCCATGGATACTTGTCATGTTTTATTGGGAAGGCCATGGTTATATGATAGACATGTCATACATGATGGGAGGGCCAACACTTACACTCTCACCATCAACCAAAGAGGATCACTTTGGCACCTCTTGATCCACCATCTCGGCAAAGGAGAAACGTCATATTGTGTCAATCATGAAGATGGAGTATCAAGGGCATGAAGAGTATAAGGATCCTATTCTTACACATTTGGAGAAGAATGAAAGCGGATCCAAGTATCCATCACATTTTGAAACTTCCCACGAAGCATATCTTCCATGAGCATCAAAGATATCTACTTAGATCACTTGGTTGAAAGGCGAAAATTCGAAAGGATGAAATAGCCCAAGTCATCAAGGTACATTGTTTCATGCTAAATGACAAGGGTAAAGTGGTAAGAATAGACTTGGGAAGTGAAGCGACATGAACAACCCACGTTCAAGATGGGGAAAGCAAATCAAGTCTTATGGTGTTAGAATTGATCGGAAGAAAGTTAAAGAAGTTCATCAAAGGAATCTATGATGACTTCAAATCTTTCAAGAAGAAAGTCTTTGTGAAGAAGGCAAGTAAGAGTTGATTTTCCAAAGTTTGATGGCAAACTTTTTCAACAGGTGGTTTATGATGCATAATTGATGTCCTTATGCATCAAGGTCAACCATAGAGACTTTACTATCCTACTCGAGGCATTTCAAGTGACATCACGGGCATCTCTACTCCTAGAGGACTATTGAGCTCCTTATCACAAGGGCCTTAAAGTTCTAATCAAGCCATATGATAGAGCTTTCTCTTATGTACATTTTGGTTTTTGAATCTTTAGTATTGGAGTTGTATTTTAGGAGATATTGTATTTTCTTTAAATGATGTCATAATTGAGTGGGATGATGTAAGCCCTTAAGGGCCTAATCTTGAAGAGTGGTGACGCCTAAGGAGGTTTCCTACTATAAATACCCCCTAGGGGTGCCTTGTAAACATATCTCATATTCATACATTCAATATAATGTCCAAAGTTGGCCTTTAGTTCTCTATAGTTTTGGCTAGAAATCGAATTCCCTTTGGGTTTCGTGTGAAATCTTCTCTTCTAATCCAAGATTGAGCATTCTTGGGTGGTGAAAGGAGGAGTAGGAGCTCTTGAAGATTGTGGTGTGGCTGTAGCAATTGGAGAGGCTTCGTTGCTCATTCTATCAAGTTCTTTCTCGTTTCTCGTTTGGTTCTTCATCATTGTAAGTCGTTTGTTTTCCATTTGTTTTGCTAGTTGTGAATTCACTTGATTGTCTTCAAATTCATGATTAAAACTCACGAATCAGCCCCTAAATCATCTAAATCTTTTGGCCTTTGATCTCGTATTTCATTCCTTATTTCGTTCTATCTTTGATTCATCTCTTGCAAGTTCTTACTTGTGTTATGATCCGTGTTCTTTCTTGGCATTTTGGTTGAATTGTGATCCATTATGCATCAATTTGGTATCAGAGCTATGTTTAGATGAATCTCCTTTGTTTCTTGCATAAATCTTGGACCTTGTTTTGTCACAAAATCACATAAACCCCGTTATACACGCCCCTTTGATAGTTCTTCCAGAACTCATCAAGAACCCATCAAGAACCCATCAAGAACTCATAAAAAACCCGTAGCTCCTCAAAGAACCCTCGTCCTAAACACAAACCAAGCCCAAATCCGTCCCTTTCCCTCGTGAGTTCATATGACATCAAGTTCATTTCTAATGGCAAACGAAGAATCTAAATCAAATGAGGTTTATGAACTTGAGCAACAAATAGCATTTTTGCGTGTGCAATTGGGTAAACAAATGGAAGAAAATAAAGTGCTACGTGAAGGTTCTCTACGTGATGGTGGTTCGTCTCATGGTGATAGTAGTGTGAAGCATAAAGTGCATGAACGTTTGGATTTCAAAGTAGAAGTTCCCGAATTTAATGGTAGTCTTAATGTTGAGGATTATCTTGATTGGATACATACGGTTGAACGTGTTTTTGAGTTGAAAGATTGTAGTGATGAGCTCAAGGTGAAGTACGTTGCTTTGAAATTAAGAAAACATGCTTCTATTTGGTGGACTAACCTTCAAAAGAAGAGAGTTGCAAAAGGGAAAGAAAAGATCCGTTCTTGGGATAAGATGAAGTCAAAGTTGCAATCCAAGTTCCTTCCCCAATCATACGTCCACGACAACTACTACTACAAGCTGCAAAAGCTTGTCCAAGGCTCTAAATCGGTCGAAGAATACACAAGGGAGTTTGAACACCTCCTTTGGCGTTGTGATCTCAAAGAGAAGGAACCACAAATTCTGGTACGTTACTTGATTGGTTTGAATGATTGGATACGTCATATAGTTGAATTACATTCATATGAATCCCTTGATGAGCTATAAGTAACTTGGCTATGAAAGTGGAAAGACAAAGGAAGAAAAGGGCCAAGGAACCTCAAAGACCCTATACTCCACTCCCTTACTCTCAAACACAATCAAAAGCTCCACAAAATCAGCCCCCATCCTCCCTTAAACCCTACGCCAAACCCACATTAAACCAGCCACAAAATCCCCCATCCAAAACCCAAGTCCAAGAACCAAGAACATTAGCTCCAAGAAGGTGTTTTCGATGCCAAGGGTTGGGACATTATGCTTGAGTGTCAAACAAGCGAGTAGTGTCTTTGGTGGAATACCAAAGTGCTTTATATGTAGAGCGGAGTATGAGAAAGAAGAAGAAGTTAAGGTTGGCCAAAGATGAGGAAGATGTAGTAGAAGAATCGTGGAAGAGCCGGATGAAGGAGAACTACTTGTGGTAGAAAGGGCCTTGAATATCACAAATGTGCCGAAAGATCAACTACAAAGAGAAGCAATTTTTCGCTCGTTGTACCATCAAGGGACAGTATGCTCCTTGATCATAGATGGAGGAAGTTGCACCAATGCCGCCTCTACAACAATGGTCAAGAAGTTGCAAATAGAGATTAGCCCACATCCCACACCCTACACAATACAATGGCTAAACCTTGGGCAAGGCATTCGTGTGGATCAACGAGTTTTGGTGAGTCTTTCAATTGGAAAGAATTATCAAGATTCATTGTGGTGTGATATAGTTCCCATGGATACTTGTCATGTTTTATTGGGAAGGCCATGGTTATATGATAGACATGTCATACATGATAGGAGGGCCAACACTTACTCTCACCATCAACCAAAGAGGATCACTTTGGCACCTCTTGATCCACCATCTCGGCAAAAGGAGAAACGTCATATTGTGTCAATCATGAAGATGGAGTATCAAGGGCATGAAGAGTATAAGGATCCTATTCTTACACATTTGGAGAAGAATGAAACGGATCAAGTATCCATCACATTTTGAAACTTCCCATGAGCATATCTTCCATGAGCATCCAAAAGATATCTACTTAGATCACTTGGTTGAAAGTAGAAAATTCGAAAGGATGAAATAGCCCAAGTCATCAAGGTACATTGTTTCATGCTAAATGACAAGGGTAAAGTGGTAAGAATAGACTTGGGAAGTGAAGCGACATGAACAACCCACGTTCAAGATGGGAAAGCCAAATCCAAGTCTTATGGTGTTAGAATTGATCGGAAGAAAGTTTAAGAAGTTCATCAAAGGAATCTATGATGACTTCAAAGCTTTCAAGAAGAAAGTCTTTGTGAAGAAGGCAAGTAAGAGTTGATTTTCCAAAGTTTGAGGGCAAACTTTTTCAACCGAGGGTGTATGATGCATAATTGATGGCCTTATGCATCAAGGTCAACCATAGAGACTTTACTATCCTACTCCAAGGCATTTCAAGTGACATCACGGGCATCTCTACTCCTAGAGGACTATTGAGCTCCTTATCACAAGGGCCTTAAAGTTCTAATCAAGCCATATGATAGAGCTTTCTCTTATGTACATTTTGGTTTTTGAATCTTTAGTATTGGAGTTGTATTTTAGGAGATATTGTATTTTCTTTAAATGATGTCATAATTGAGTGGGATGATGTAAGCCCTTAAGGGCCTAATCTTGAAGAGGGGTGACGCCTAAGGGGAGGTTTCCTACTATAAATACCCCCCTAGGGGTGCCTTGTAAACATATCTCATATTCATACATTCAATATAATGTCCAAAGTTGGCCTTTAGTTCTCTCTAGTTTTGGCTAGAAATCGAATTCCCTTTGGGTTTTTCGTGTGAAATCTTCTCTTCTAATCCAAGATTGAGCATTCTTAGGTGGTGAAAGGAGGAGTAGGAGCTCTTGAAGATTGTGGTGTGGCTGTAGCAATTGGAGAGGCTTCGTTGCTCATTCTATCAAGTTCTTTCTCTCGTTTCTCGTTTGGTTCTTCATCATTGTAAGTCGTTTGTTTTCCATTTGTTTTGCTAGTTGTGAATTCACTTGATTGTCTTCAAATTCATGATTAAAACTCACGAATCAGCCCCTAAATCATCTACATCTTTTGGCCTTTGATCTCGTATTTCATTCCTTATTTCGTTCTATCTTTGATTCATCTCTTGCAAGTTCTTACTTGTGTTATGATCCGTGTTCTTTCTTGGCATTTTGGTTGAATTGTGATCCATTATGCATCAATTTGGTATCAGAGCTATGTTTAGATGAATCTCCTTTGTTTCTTGCATAAATCTTGGACCTTGTTTTGTCACAAAATCACATAAACCCCACGTTATACACGCCACTTTGATAGTTCTTCCAAGAACTCATCAAGAACCCATCAAGAACCCATCAAGAACTCATAAAAAACCCGTAGCTCCTCAAAGAACCCTCGTCCTAAACACAAACCAAGCCCAAATCCGTCCCTTTCCCTCGTGAGTTCATATGACATCAAGTTCATTTCTAATGGCAAACGAAGAATCTAAATCAAATGAGGTTTATGAACTTGAGCAACAAATAGCATTTTGCGTGTGCAATTGGGTAAACAAATGGAAGAAAATAAAGTGCTACGTGAAGGTTCTCTACGTGATGGTGGTTCGTCTCATGGTGATAGTAGTGTGAAGCATAAAGTGCATGAGCGTTTGGATTTCAAAGTAGAAGTTCGAATTTAATGGTAGTCTTAATGTTGAGGATTATCTTGATTGGATACATACGGTTGAGCGTGTTTTGAGTTGAAAGATTGTAGTGATGAGCTCAAGGTGAAATCGTTGCTTTGAAATTAAGAAAACATGCTTCTATTTGGTGGACTAACCTTCAAAAGAAGAGAGTTGCAAAAGGGAAAGAAAGATCCGTTCTTGGGATAAGATGAAGTCAAAGTTGCAATCCAAGTTCCTTCCCAATCATCGTCCACGACAACTACTACAAGCTACAAAAGCTTGTCCAAGGCTCTAAATCGGTCGAAGAATACACAAGGGAGTTTGAACACCTCCTTTGGCGTTGTGATCTCAAAGAGAAGGAACAACAAATTCAGTGCGTTACTTGATTGGTTTAAATGATTGGATCGTCATATAGTTGAATTACATTCATATGAATCCCTTGATGAGCTAAGTAACTTGGCTATGAAAGTGGAAAGACAAAGGAAGGAAAGGGCCAAGGAACCTCAAGACCCTATACTCCACTCCCTTACTCTCAAACACAATCAAAGCTCCACAAAATCAGCCCCATCCTCCCTTAAACCCTACGCCAAACCCACATTAAACCAGCCACAAAATCCCCATCCAAAACCCAAGTCCAAGAACCAAGAACATTAGCTCCAAGAAGGTGTTTTCGATGCCAAGGGTTGGGACATTATGCTTGAGTGTCAAACAAGCGAGTAGTGTCTTTGGTGGAATACCAAAGTGCTTTATATGTATGGAGTATGAGAAAGAAGAAGAAGTTAAGGTTGGCGCCAAAGATGGGAAGATGTAGTAGAAGAATACGTGGAAGAATGGGATGAAGGAGAACTACTTGTGGTAGAAAGGGCCTTGAATATCACAAATGTCTTGAAAGATCAACTACAAAGAGAAGCAATTTTTCGCTCGTTGTACCATCAAGGAGAGTATGCTCCTTGATCATAGATGGAGGAAGTTGCACCAATGCCGCCTCTACAACAATGGTCAGAAGTTGCAAATAGAGATTAGCCCACATCCCACACCCTACACAATACAATGGCTAAACCTTGGGCAAGGCATTCGTGTGGATCAACGAGTTTTGGTGAGTCTTTCAATTGGAAAGAATTATCAAGATTCATTGTGGTGTGATATAGTTCCCATGGATACTTGTCATGTTTTATTGGGAAGGCCATGATTATATGATAGACATGTCATACATGATGGGAGGGCCAACACTTACACTCTCACCATCAACCAAAAGAGGATCACTTTGGCACCTCTTGATCCACCATCTCGGCAAAAGGAGAAACGTCATATTGTGTCAATCATGAAGATGGAGTATCAAGGGCATGAAGAGTATAAGGATCCTATTCTTACACATTTGGAGAAGAATGAAAGCGGATCCAAGTATCCATCACATTTTGAAACTTCCCACGAAGCATATCTTCCATGAGCATCCAAAGATATCTACTTAGATCACTTGGTTGAAAGTAGAAAATTCGAAAGGATGAAATAGCCCAAGTCATCAAGGTACATTGTTTCATGCTAAATGACAAGGGTAAAGTGGTAAGAATAGACTTGGGAAGTGAAGCGACATGAACAACCCACGTTCAAGATGGGAAAGCAAATCCAAGTCTTATGGTGTTAGAATTGATCGGAAGAAAGTTTAAGAAGTTCATCAAAGGAATCTATGATGACTTCAAAGCTTTCAAGAAGAAAGTCTTTGTGAAGAAGGCAAGTAAGAGTTGATTTTCCAAAGTTTGATGGCAAACTTTTTCAACCGGGGGTGTATGATGCATAATTGATGGCCTTATGCATCAAGGTCAACCATAGAGACTTTACTATCCTACTCCAAGGCATTTCAAGTGACATCACGGGCATCTCTACTCCTAGAGGACTATTGAGCTCCTTATCACAAGGGCCTTAAAGTTCTAATCAAGCCATATGATAGAGCTTTCTCTTATGTACATTTTTGAATCTTTAGTATTGGAGTTGTATTTTAGGAGATATTGTATTTTCTTTAAATGATGTCATAATTGAGTGGGATGATGTAAGCCCTTAAGGGCCTAATCTTGAAGAGGTGACGCCTAAGGAGGTTTCCTACTATAAATACCCCTAGGGGTGCCTTGTAAACATATCTCATATTCATACATTCAATATAATGTCCAAAGTTGGCCTTTAGTTCTCTCTAGTTTTGGCTAGAAATCGAATTCCCTTTGGGTTTTTAGGTGTGAAATCTTCTCTTCTAATCCAAGATTGAGCATTCTTGGGTGGTGAAAAGGAGTAGGAGCTCTTGAAGATTGTGGTGTGGCTGTAGCAATTGGAGAGCCGTTGCTCATTCTATCAAGTTCTTTCTCGTTTCTCGTTTGGTTCTTCATCATTGTAAGTCGTTTGTTTTCCATTTGTTTTGCTAGTTGTGAATTCACTTGATTGTCTTCAGATTCATGATTAAAACTCACGAATCAGCCCTAAATCATCTACATCTTTTGGCCTTTGATCTCGTATTTCATTCCTTATTTCGTTCTATCTTTGATTCATCTCTTGCAAGTTCTTACTTGTGTTATGATCCGTGTTCTTTCTTGGCATTTTGGTTGAATTGTGATCCATTATGCATCAATTTGGTATCAGAGCTATGTTTAGATGAATCTCCTTTGTTTCTTGCATAAATCTTGGACCTTGTTTTGTCACAAAATCACATAAACCCACGTTATACACGCCCCTTTGATAGTTCTTCCAAGAACTCATCAAGAACCCATCAAGAACCCATCAAGAACTCATAAAAACCCGTAGCTCCTCAAAGAACCCTCGTCTAAACACAAACCAAGCCCAAATCCGTCCCTTTCCCTCGTGAGTTCATATGACATCAAGTTCATTTCTAATGGCAAACGAAGAATCTAAATCAAATGAGGTTTATGAACTTGAGCAACAAATAGCATTTTTGCGTGTGCAATTGGGTAAACAAATGGAAGAAAATAAAGTGCTACGTGAAGGTTCTCTACGTGATGGTGGTTCGTCTCATGGTGATAGTAGTGTGAAGCATAAAGTGCATGAGCGTTTGGATTTCAAAGTAGAAGTTCCCGAATTTAATGGTAGTCTTAATGTTGAGGATTATCTTGATTGGATACATACGGTTGAACGTGTTTTGAGTTGAAAGATTGTAGTGATGAGCTCAAGGTGAAATGCGTTGCTTTGAAATTAAGAAAACATGCTTCTATTTGGTGGACTAACCTTCAAAAGAAGAGAGTTGCAAAAGGGAAAGAAAAGATCCGTTCTTGGGATAAGATGAAGTCAAAGTTGCAATCCAAGTTCCTTCCCCAATCATACGTCCACGACAACTACTACTACAAGCTGCAAAAGCTTGTCCAAGGCTCTAAATCGGTCGAAGAATACACAAGGGAGTTTGAACACCTCCTTTGGCGTTGTGATCTCAAAGAGAAGGAACCACAAATTCTGGTACGTTACTTGATTGGTTTGAATGATTGGATACGTCATATAGTTGAATTACATTCATATGAATCCCTTGATGAGCTATAAGTAACTTGGCTATGAAAGTGGAAAGACAAAGGAAGAAAAGGGCCAAGGAACCTCAAAGACCCTATACTCCACTCCCTTACTCTCAAACACAATCAAAAGCTCCACAAAATCAGCCCCCATCCTCCCTTAAACCCTACGCCAAACCCACATTAAACCAGCCACAAAATCCCCATCAAAACCCAAGTCCAAGAACCAAGAACATTAGCTCCAAGAAGGTGTTTTCGATGCGAGGTTGGGACATTATGCTTGAGTGTCAAACAAGCGAGTAGTGTCTTTGGTGGAATACCAAAGTGCTTTATATGTAGATGGAGTATGAGAAAGAAGAAGAAGTTAAGGTTGACGCCAAAGATGGGGAAGATGTAGTAGAAGAATACGTGGAAGAGCGGATGAAGGAGAACTACTTGTGGTAGAAAGGGCCTTGAATATCACAAATGTCTTGAAAGATCAACTACAAAGAGAAGCAATTTTTCGATCTCGTTGTACCATCCAAGGGAGAGTATGCTCCTTGATCATAGATGGAGGAAGTTGCACCAATGCCGCCTCTACAACAATGGTCAAGATGTTGCAAATAGAGATTAGCCCACATCCACCCTACACAATACAATGGCTAAACCTTGGGCAAGGCATTCGTGTGGATCAACGAGTTTTGGTGAGTCTTTCAATTGGAAAGAATTATCAAGATTCATTGTGGTGTGATATAGTTCCCATGGATACTTGTCATGTTTTATTGGGAAGGCCATGGTTATATGATAGACATGTCATACATGATAGGAGGGCCAACACTTACACTCTCACCATCAACCAAAAGAGGATCACTTTGGCACCTCTTGATCCACCATCTCGGCAAAAGGAGAAACGTCATATTGTGTCAATCATGAAGATGGAGTATCAAGGGCATGAAGAGTATAAGGATCCTATTCTTACACATTTGGAGAAGAATGAAACGGATCCAAGTATCCATCACATTTTGAAACTTCCCACGAAGCATATCTTCCATGAGCATCCAAAAGATATCTACTTAGATCACTTGGTTGAAAGTAGAAAATTCGAAAGGATGAAATAGCCCAAGTCATCAAGGTACATTGTTTCATGCTAAATGACAAGGGTAAAGTGGTAAGAATAGACTTGGGAAGTGAAGCGACATGAACAACCCACGTTCAAGATGGGAAAACGCAAATCCAAGTCTTATGGTGTTCGAGAATTGATCGGAAGAAAGTTTAAGAAGTTCATCAAAGGAATCTATGATGACTTCAAAGCTTTCAAGAAGAAAGTCTTTGTAAAGAAGGCAAGTAAGAGTTGATTTTCCAAAGTTTGAGGGCAAACTTTTTCAACCGGGGGTGTATGATGCATAATTGATGGCCTTATGCATCAAGGTCAACCATAGAGACTTTACTATCCTACTCCAAGGCATTTCAAGTGACATCACGGGCATCTCTACTCCTAGAGGACTATTGAGCTCCTTATCACAAGGGCCTTAAAGTTCTAATCAAGCCATATGATAGAGCTTTCTCTTATGTACATTTTGGTTTTTGAATCTTTAGTATTGGAGTTGTATTTTAGGAGATATTGTATTTTCTTTAAATGATGTCATAATTGAGTGGGATGATGTAAGCCCTTAAGGGCCTAATCTTGAAGAGGGGTGACGCCTAAGGGGAGGTTTCCTACTATAAATACCCCCCTAGGGGTGCCTTGTAAACATATCTCATATTCATACATTCAATATAATGTCCAAAGTTGACGCTTTAGTTCTCTCTAGTTTTGGCTAGAAATCGAATTCCCTTTGGGTTTTTTGTGTGAAATCTTCTCTTCTAATCCAAGATTGAGCATTCTTGGGTGGTGAAAGGAGGAATAGGAGCTCTTGAAGATTGTGGTGTGGCTGTAGCAATTGGAGAGGCTTCGTTGCTCATTCTATCAAGTTCTTTCTCTCGTTTCTCGTTTGGTTCTTCATCATTGTAAGTCGTTTGTTTTCCATTTGTTTTGCTAGTTGTGAATTCACTTGATTGTCTTCAAATTCATGATTAAAACTCACGAATCAGCCCCTAAATCATCTACATCTTTTGGCCTTTGATCTCGTATTTCATTCCTTATTTCGTTCTATCTTTGATTCATCTCTTGCAAGTTCTTACTTGTGTTATGATCCGTGTTCTTTCTTGGCATTTTGGTTGAATTGTGATCCATTATGCATCAATTTAGTATCAGAGCTATGTTTAGATGAATCTCCTTTGTTTCTTGCATAAATCTTGGACCTTGTTTTGTCACAAAATCACATAAACCCCACGTTATACACGCCCCTTTGATAGTTCTTCCAAGAACTCATCAAGAACCCATCAAGAACTCATAAAGAACCCGTAGCTCCTCAAAGAACCCTCGTCCTAAACACAAACCAAGCCCAAATCCGTCCCTTTCCCTCGTGAGTTCATATGACATCAAGTTGATTTCTAATGGCAAACGAAGAATCTAAATCAAATGAGGTTTATGAACTTGAGCAACAAATAGCATTTTTGCGTGTGCAATTAGGTAAACAAATGGAAGAAAATAAAGTGCTACGTGAAGGTTCTCTACGTGATGGTGGTTCGTCTCATGGTGATAGTAGTGTGAAGCATAAAGTGCATGAACGTTTGGATTTCAAAGTAGAAGTTCCCGAATTTAATGGTAGTCTTAATGTTGAGGATTATCTTGATTGGATACATACGGTTGAACGTGTTTTGAGTTGAAAGATTGTAGTGATGAGCTCAAGGTGAAGTACGTTGCTTTGAAATTAAGAAAACATGCTTCTATTTGGTGGACTAACCTTCAAAAGAAGAGAGTTGCAAAAGGGAAAGAAAAGATCCGTTCTTGGGATAAGATGAAGTCAAAGTTGCAATCCAAGTTCCTTCCCCAATCATACGTCCACGACAACTACTACAAGCTGCAAAAGCTTGTCCAAGGCTCTAAATCGGTCGAAGAATACACAAGGGAGTTTGAACACCTCCTTTGGCGTTGTGATCTCAAAGAGAAGGAACAACAAATTCTGGTACGTTACTTGATTGGTTTAAATGATTGGATACGTCATATAGTTGAATTACATTCATATGAATCCCTTGATGAGCTAAGTAACTTGGCTATGAAAGTGGAAAGACAAAGGAAGGAAAGGGCCAAGGAACCTCAAAGACCCTATACTCCACTCCCTTACTCTCAAACACAATCAAAAGCTCCACAAAATCAGCCCCCATCCTCCCTTAAACCCTACGCCAAACCCACATTAAACCAGCCACAAAATCCCCCATCCAAAACCCAAGTCCAAGAACCAAGAACATTAGCTCCAAGAAGGTGTTTTCGATGCCAAGGTGATGCATAATGGGACCAAGGGATGATCTCATTACACAATATCTAAGGATCTTTAAAAGCGAAGATAAGAATCCTCTATCTCAAAGTTCCAAAGAACCAAAAATGGAATAGAAATGGATGAAAAAGGATGGAAAGAACTATGAAAGATGTTTACCAATTGGATGGAAATAATGAACAAATGGACAAACGAATGATGAATTGATGCATAATGGATCAATACAAATCCATTATACACGAAATGCTAAGGATCTTTCCACAAGTGAAAACTTGCAATAGTTGAATTTCTCAAAAACTAGTTTCAAACGAAAGAATGGGATGAATTAGATTGAAAATGGACGAATGGAAAAGGCTAAACGAGAGTTCTAAATGTGATGAATTGAATGACAATCAAAAGAATCAAAACAATGGCAAAAACGTACCAATTGTAAAAGAACTCGTTGAATTGATGTAGAAACTTGATAGATTTTGGCAATGGAAATCTCCTTGATTGATACAGACACACCACAATCAATTTGATATCCAACTCCTCCTTTGCACCATCCAAGATTGCTCCCTCTTGGAATAGAAGAGAAGATTCAAAGGATTCTCCCTCAAGAGAACCAGATTCTAACACAAAGGTTAGAGAGAAAACAAAGCATAAGCTCTTGTTTGATTATGTGTTTAATATTGAATGTGAATGAATACAAAGGCACCCTAGGGGGTTTATTTATACTACTCCAAGACCCCCTTGGACGTGCACTTAGGGTTCAAGAAACCAAGAATCAACTATTACATCATATATCCTATTTATGACATCATAAAACTCTAAAATACAACTCTAGAAAGAAATTGCTATAACTCCTTCAATACTTGTCCGTTTTCAATGATTCAAAAACCATTGGAAAGCTCTTTAAATGTACTCCAATCTGTCTTTTGATGACTTCCTCAATAGATGCTTGGATTTAGAGTTATAGAGCAAAATATCAAACTATACACGATAAGGTCCTCCATTGCCGCGAATTCAATAAGGACTCTTATTGCCGAGAGTATTTTGAGCTCATTGATGACTTCCATATATGATTGTAATTCCATGTAAGCTAGAATAACATCAAGGTCCTTCATGCTTGCTTCCTTGATGTATAGAGCTTAATAAACCATTGTAATTGATGATGTCGTTGATGTCTTTTGTAACTTGAAGCTAGATCAAGGTCCTCTTAGCTAACCTTGATGTATATAGCTAGGCTATTATGCATCATTCTCCCCCGGTTGAAAAAGTTTGTCCTCAAACTTTAGACAAGACTTTCTTTAAAAAAAACACCATATAACTTCAATCACAAAACTTCTTTGATTCGTACTCACAAGTGATCATATAAACTTCTTCAAAGCCCTTCTTCCTTCTTTGTAATATGTCTTTCCATATGTGTTGTTCCCGTCAATTTGCTTCTTCCTCTTACGTTTCTTGAAGAGACTACAAACTCTCTTCTTAAACACTTTGAAATCATCATAGATTCCTTTGATGCTTGACTTGAACTTCCACTTTCTTCCAAATTTTCTCATAACTAATCCAATGACATCATGGAACTTCAAATCTCGTTTCTTCATAGAGAATGTAGAAACCTCATATAACTTCTCAACTTCAAAGTATAGATTCACAAGCTTGTAACTCATGATGAAGACAATAGTAAGACTTCCTTGAATCCATGGTACTTCAACCTTAGAATTCAAGCTTTCATCTCCATATAGTATAGAAGGATTGCAAATATCACAACATTGTAACGTTTGCTCAATGTCAACGATCATGCTAGGCCAGAAATAATACTCCTTCATCTTGTAATACATATTGAGAAGACCCAAATGATCAAAAGAACTTCCATGTACTTCCATGATTAAGAAGTCACGAATTCCACTCCTTGGAATACACAATTGATTCCCTTTGAAAAGAAATCCATGAGTAATATGAAAGGGTTGTTGATGATGCTTCTCACATACCTTAAATACTTCTTTAAAATCATCATCATCTTCATATAACTCCTTGATATATCCAAGCTCGAGTAATTTTGAATCAAACATGTATCTCCTCGTTAGAAAACTTCCTTTAGTCAAAGGACTTGCTTCCTCCAAGTGACTTGATTTTGATGAACAAATCAAGTACTTCATCTCAAAGTATAACGATGGCTTGATCTCCTTATCATATGAAGCATACTCCAATACTTTGTAAGAATCACAAAGCTTAAGGATGAATCCTCCATGATAACAATCCTTTTGCTCAAATATCCTCATGATAACAACAAGTATGAATGTAAAGCCATAAGCATGAAGCTTCTCCTTTCTCCAATTAGTATATCACCAAAATAATCCATGGGACAACTTCCTTGAGATAGGACTTCACCTTTCTCAACTCCATTTGTAATGAACAAATATGATGCGAGAATAGGAAATAAAAGAATATGATGATCTTTAGCATCCTTTAAGAGACATAGTACCTCAAGTATAGATGCAAGTATGGATCCTTCTTGAATATTTCCTTTCTTCCTTTTGTCCACTTGAATTACTCCATTTGATGAGATATGTTGAGATAGCTCATTCTTGGACGAGAGGTAAGGACAATTCTCCAAGTACTTCTCCAATTCTCCTTGTGGCTCCTCATGCTTTGTCATGATCAAGACTAACTCCAAAGGATTTACATGCTCCTTTCTACTTCTACTACATACAAAAATGTTATCAAAGTATACAAATACAATCTCTTTACATTGCAATGGTACATACTCTTTCAAAATATGTTGTATACTATGAGAACCAAAACCGTTGATGTAGTTATCCACGAATTGAGTTTGATCCCAAAGAGATAAGTGAGAGAGGTCACTTGTCGATGGTGCTTGTCTTTCATCCAAATATTCACAAATGAGAACAAGTGATGGCATAGGATCTTGATCCTTTATAGGCTTACGGTTTCCAACCTCCATTGGTGTAAGAATGAGACTCCTTGGTTCTTCAAATTCATGATACTTATTCTCCATAAGTGTCATAAGAATGCTTTGATCCTCCGTGGGCCATGAGTTACAAGAGGGTAATAAGGACGTCTCTTGGAGCATGATACTCAATCATACAACTTTGATTTTCCGTACAAAGTATAACAAAAATCCATAGAAGTAATATTACAATATAATGAATCTTTGCAAATCTTGTAAAAACAAAGACTTACTAAACTTCTTGGATCAAGGTGTATGTTGTCGTCATAAACGTGTAGAGTAGGAAGTGAATAGCTCTCCAAATCCTTCATTTTGATCCTCTTTGTAGAAACGTCAATGTCAAGATCAAAGCCCTCGTCAATACTACAATGAGAAGTACAATCTTCTCCTCCTTGATTCAATGGACATACTTCTTCTTGAATGGTATATTGAGAGTAAGAAATAGGCTCTCTTTGTTGTAGATCATTTGATACACTAGCCTCTTTCAAGACTCTACTTACAACAAGCAACTCTTCTCCACTTAATTCTTCTACATACATCGTTTCTAGTACAATTGATGCATAATGGGACCAAAAGATCACATTACACAAAAGGATTAAGGATCTTTAAAAACGAAGATAAGAATCTCCCTTCTCAAAGTTCTTAAGGTGCGAAAATGGAATGGAAATGGATAGAAAGAACTATGAAAGATGATTACCAAATGAAGGCATGATGATGAACGAATGGTGGACGGTTTGAATGCTTTGGGTTCTTGATGAATTCTTGTTGAATTCTTGATGAATTCTTGATGAATTCTTGATGAATGTTGTTTGGATGGATGAATGTAGTGAATGACCGATGGAATGGATAGTTGGATAGATTGGCTTTTGAAGGATCGATGAGGATACAGCCACACCACCTCAAAGAACTCTTCAATTCCTTCCTTTCACCTTCAAGGATGCCACCCTTGAATAGAAGGGGATAACTTCGAAACTCCCTCAAGAGAAACGAAAAGACTAGCACAAAAGCTAGAGAGAAAACAACACCTTGTGTTTGTTTTTGATTTATTGAATGACTTGAATTGAATGAATACAATGGCACCCTAGGGGGTCTATTTATACTACTTTAGGGACCCCTTGGACGTGTACCTAGGGTTCAAGAAACCAAGAATCAACTATTACATCATATATCCTATTTATGACATCATAAACTCTAAAATACAACTCTAGAAAGAAATTGCTATAACTCCTTCAATACTCGTCCGTTTTCATTGATTCAAAAACCATTGGAAAGCTTATTGAAAGAGCTCCAATCTGTCTTTTGATGATTTCCTCAATAGATGTATGGATCTAGAGTTATAGAGCAAAATATCGAACTGTACTTGATAAGGTCCTCCATTGCCGCTAATTCAATAAGGACTCTTATTGCCGAGAGTATTTTGAGCTCATTGATGACTTCCATATATGAGAGTAACTCCATGTAAGCTAGAATAACATCAAGGTCCTTCATGCTTGCTTCCTTGATGTATAGAGCTTAATAAACCATTGTAATTGATGATGTCGTTGATGTTTTTGTAACTTGAAGCTAGATCAAGGTCCTCTTAGCTAACCTTGATGTATATAGCTAGGCTATTATGCATCATTCTCCCCCGGTTGAAAAAGTTTGCCTCAAACTTTAGACAAGACTTTCTTTAAAGAAAAACACCATATAACTTTAATCACAAAACTTCTTTGATTCGTACTCACAAGTGATCATATATAAACTTCTTCTTCAAAGCCCTTCTTCCTTCTTTGTAAGATGTCTTTCCATATGTGTTGTTCCCATCAACTTGCTTCTTGAAGAGACTACAAACTCTCTTCTTAAACGCTGAAATCATCATAGATTCCTTTGATGCTTGACTTGAACTTCCACTTTCTTCCAAATTTTCTCATAACTAATCCAATGACATTATGGAACTTCAAATCTCGTTTCTTCATAGAGAATGTAGAAACCTCATATAACTTCTCAACTTCAAAGTATAGATTCATAAGCTCGTAACTCATGATGAAGACAATAGTAAGACTTCCTTGAATCCATGGTACTTCAACCTTAGAATTCAAGCTTTCATCTCCATATAGTATAGAAGGATTGCAAATATCACAACATTGTAACGCTTGCTCAATGTCAACGATCATGCTTGGCCGTAAATAATACTCCTTCATCTTGTAATGATTGAGAAGACCCAAATGATCAAAAGAACTTCCATGCACTTCCATGATTAAGAAGTCACGAATTCCACTCCTGAATACACAATTGATTCCCTTTGAAAAGAAATCCATGAGTAATATGAAAGGGTTGTTGATGATGCTTCTCACATACCTTGAATACTTCTTTAAAATCATCATCATCTTCATATAACTCCTTGATATATCCAAGCTCGAGTAATTTTGAATCAAACATGTATCTCCTCGTTAGAAAACTTCCTTTAGTCAAAGGATCAAGCTTCCTCCAAGTGACTTGATTTTGATGAACAAATCAAGTACTTCATCTCAAAGTATAACGATGGCTTGATCTCCTTATCATATGAAGCATACCCAATACTTTGTAAGAATCACAAAGCTTAAGGATGAATCCTCTATGATAACAATCCCTTTGCTCAAATATCCTCATGATAACAACAAGTATGAATGTAAAGCCATAAGCATGAAGCTTCTCCTTTTCTCCAATTAGTATATCACCAAAATAATCCATGGGACAACTTCCTTGAGATAGGACTTCACCTTTCTCAACTCCATTTGTAATGAACAAATATGATGCGAGAATAGGAAATAAAAGAATATGATGATCTTTAGCATCCTTTAAGAGACATAGTACCTCAAGTATAGATGCAAGTATGGATCCTTCTTGAATATTTCCTTTCTTCCTTTTGTCCACTTGAATTACTCCATTTGATGAGATATGTTGAGTTAGCTCATTCTTGGACGAGAGGTAAGGACAATTCTCCAAGTACTTCTCCAATTCTCCTTGTGGCTCCTCGTGCTTTGTCATGATCAAGACTAACTCCAAAGGATTTACATACTCCTTTCTACTTCTACTACATACAAAAATGTTACCAAAGTATACAAATACAATCTTTTTACATTGTAATGGTACATACCCTTTCAAAATATGTTGCATACTATGAGAATCAAAACCGTTGATGTAGTTATGCACGAATTGAGCTTGATCCCAAAGAGATAAGTGAGAGAAGTCACTTGTCGATGGTGCTTGTCTTTCATCCAAATATTCACAAATGAGAACAAGTGATGGCATAGGATCTTGATCCTTTATACGCTACGTTTCCAACCTCCATTGGTGTAAGAATTAGACTCCTTGGTTCTTCAAATTCATGATACTTATTCTCCATAAGTGTCATAAGAATGCTTTGATCCTCCGGGCCATGAGTTACAAGAGGGTAATAAGGACGTCTCTTGGAGCATGATACTCCAATCATACAACTTTGATTTTCCAAACAAAGTATAACAAAATCCATAGAAGTAATATTACAATATAATGAATCTTTGCAAATCTTGTAAAAACAAAGACTTACTAAACTTCTTGGATCAAGGTGTATGTTGTCGTCATAAACGTGTAGAGTAGGAAGTGAATAGCTCTCCAAATCCTTCATTTTGATCCTCTTTGTAGAAACGTCAATGTCAAGATCAATGCCCTCGTCAATACTACAATGGAAGTACAATCTTCTCCTCTTGATTCAATGGACATACTTCTTTTGAATGGTATATTGAGAGTAAGAAATAGGCTCTCTTTGTTGTAGATCATTTGATACACTAGTCTCTTTCAAGACTCTACTTACAACAAGCAACTCTTCTCCACTTAATTCTTCTACATACATCGTTTCTAGTACAATATCCTCTTCTTTTTCTTCCTCGTGTACTTCATGAGGCACGCTACATACCTCATTTATGCCAAGTTTATGAACATCCTCATGCTCATCAAATACATCAAATACCACACTTTCAATTTCTGGTTGCATGCTTAATGATGTTTGACAATCAACCAAAGATACTTCTTTCTCCTTAGGACATGCACTTTCAATATGATCAAAACTTTGGCAATGTAGACATGTACTTGGAACAATGATTTCCTTTTCTTGGACAATAGGAGTGGGAAGGTTTTGGGCTGATTTGAGGAGTTTTGGGCAGTAGGTATAGAGAGGTCTAAGGCTTGTTTTGTGGAGCTATGGATAGGATGTTGTAGGGGCTGTTTTGTAGGTCTTTCGACGTGAGGTTTGGGATTGATTTGGGGCTGTTTTGGGATGTTCTTGGCGTGGGGTTTTGTGGTTGGTATGTTTGGTTTTAGTTGTAGATGGTTCTCACCCCAAGTTTCTTTCATCTTTGCCTCCATCTCAACATTAAAAGCCAAAGAACTTAACTCTTCCAAGTTTGAATAAAATTGACATACAACAATATCTCCAATGTAATCATTAAGACCACTTAAGTAACATACCAAGACTTGGGGGTCATCCTCCTCAAGAGCATACTTCCATAGTTGCATTCTGAATTGTATCGTGTATGGAACCACGTCCATGCTCCCTTGCTTCATTCTTGCAAGTTTGATGATGTGGTCTCTTTTGATTGGCGAAAATTCTTCTTGGACATGATATCCCTTCTTCTTATTCAAACGTGCTCCATTCGTAAGGAGCTTCATATTCATCATTAGAAGAGTGAACCACACGTGATTTTGCGCTTCTTGATCCCTTTGGAAGAATTCCACATTCTTCCATTTGCTTGGCAAGATCATCAATTTGTTGCTTCAAGCATTGTAGCTCACGTTGGGAATTCTTGCTAGAATCGTCCATCTTGATCAATCTTGGTGCAAAAAGATTGCAAGATTCATGGTTTAGGAGCTTTGGATGGGTAAAGGACGAGAGATTTGTATTTGGGGCGGATTGTGTTTGGGCTATGGGTTCTTTGTGGAGTTTATGGTTCTTTATGAGTTCTTGGGAGAACTTATGGGTGGCGTAATGATGGGGAATGGTGGGGATGGGTTTGTGATGGAAAGATGGTAAAAAGGTTGATCAAGAACTAAGAGAATCAATCTCCTAAGCTCTGATACCAATTTTGATGCATAATGGGACCAAAAGATCACATTACACAAAATGATTAAGGATCTTTAAAAACGAAGATAAGAATCTCCCTTCTCAAAGTTCTTAAGGTGCGAAAATGGAATGGAAATGGATAGAAAGAACTATGAAAGATGATTACCAAATGAAGGCATGATGATGAACGAATGGTGGACGGTTTGAATGCTTTGGGTTCTTGATGAATTCTTGTTGAATTCTTGATGAATTCTTGATGAATTCTTGATGAATGTTGTTTGGATGGATGAATGTAGTGAATGACCGATGGAATGGATAGTTGGATAGATTGGCTTTTGAAGGATCGATGAGGATACAGCCACACCACCTCAAAGAACTCTTCAATTCCTTCCTTTCACCTTCAAGGATGCCACCCTTGAATAGAAGAAGGGGATAACTTCGAAACTCCCTCAAGAGAAACGAAAAGACTAGCACAAAAGCTAGAGAGAAAACAACACCTTGTGTTTGTTTTTGATTTATTGAATGACTTGAATTGAATGAATACAATGGCACCCTAGGGGGTCTATTTATACTACTTTAGGGACCCCTTGGACGTGTACCTAGGGTTCAAGAAACCAAGAATCAACTATTACATCATATATCCTATTTATGACATCATAAACTCTAAAATACAACTCTAGAAAGAAATTGCTATAACTCCTTCAATACTCGTCCGTTTTCATTGATTCAAAAACCATTGGAAAGCTTATTGAAAGAGCTCCAATCTGTCTTTTGATGATTTCCTCAATAGATGTATGGATCTAGAGTTATAGAGCAAAATATCGAACTGTACTTGATAAGGTCCTCCATTGCCGCGAATTCAATAAGGACTCTTATTGCCGAGAGTATTTTGAGCTCATTGATGACTTCCATATATGAGAGTAACTCCATGTAAGCTAGAATAACATCAAGGTCCTTCATGCTTGCTTCCTTGATGTATAGAGCTTAATAAACCATTGTAATTGATGATGTCGTTGATGTTTTTGTAACTTGAAGCTAGATCAAGGTCCTCTTAGCTAACCTTGATGTATATAGCTAGGCTATTATGCATCAACAATATCCTCTTCTTTTTCTTCCTCGTGTACTTCATGAGGCACGCTACATACCACATTCATGCCAAGTTTATGAACATCCTCATGCTCGTCAAATACATCAAATACCACACTTTCAATTTCTGGTTGCATGCTTAATGATGTTTGACAATCAACCAAAGATACTTCTTCCTCCTTAGGACATGCACTTTCAATATGATCAAAACTTTGGCAATGTAGACATGTACTTGGAACAATGATTTCCTTTTCTTGGACAATAGGAGTGGGACGGTTTTTGGGCTGATTTGAGGAGTTTTGGGCAGTAGGTATAGAGAAGTCTAAGGCTTGTTTTGTGGAGCTATGGATAGGATGTTGTAGGGGCTGTTTTGTAGGTTTTTGAACCGTAGGTTTAGGAGATCTTTGTGGCTGTTTTGTAGGTCT
The DNA here is from genome assembly GCA_029582165.1 of Portulaca oleracea. Taxonomy (NCBI): domain Eukaryota; kingdom Viridiplantae; phylum Streptophyta; class Magnoliopsida; order Caryophyllales; family Portulacaceae; genus Portulaca; species Portulaca oleracea. Next base: position 54,837 of record JARFYH010000039.1, read on the forward strand.
TTGGACGCGAGGTTTGGGATTGATTTGGGGCTGTTTTGGGATGTTCTTGGCGTGGGGTTTTGTGGTTGGTATATTTGGTTTTAGTCTTAGATGGTTCTCATCCCAAGGTTCTTTCATCTTTGCCTCCATCTCAACATTAAAAGCCAAAGAACTTAACTCTTCCAAGTTTGAATAAAATTGACATACAACAATATCTCCAATGTAATCATTAAGACCACTTAAGTAACATACCAAGACTTGGGGGTCATCCTCCTCAAGAGCATACTTCCATAGTTGCATTCTGAATTGTATCGTGTATGGAACCACGTCCATGCTCCCTTGCCTCATTCTTGCAAGTTTGATGATGTGGTCTCTTTTGATTGGCGAAAATTCTTCTTGGACATGATATCCCTTCTTCTTATTCAAACGTGTACTCCATTCGTAAGGAGCTTCATATTCATCATCATAAGGACTCCTTTTATATGAACCAAACATGCTTCTTAATCCTTCCTTTTGAAGGTTCCCAAATTTTTCCATTTGATTCAGATTTGATGTCAAATTAGAACTCACGTTGGGTAAAGGATGGAATTAGGCTAGGCTTGTGTTTAGTCTTAGGGTTTCTTGTGGAGCTTAGGGTTCTTGATGAATTCTTGATGAGTTCTTGGAGAAAACCCCAAGATGGCGTGTGAATGGTGGTGAATGGCGTGTATATGGGTGTTGTTTTGATGAAAACAAGATAAAAGAAACTAGAGAAATCAACTAGCAAGGCTCTGATACCAATTTTGATGCATAATGGATCAATACAAATCCATTATACACGAAATGCTAAGGATCTTTCCACAAGTGAAAACTTGCAATAGTTGAATTTCTCAAAACTAGTTTCAAACGAAAGAATGGGATGAATTAGATTGAAAATGGACGAATGGAAAAGGCTAAACGAGAGTTCTAAATGTGATGAATTGAATGACAATCAAAAGAATCAAAACAATGGAAAAAACGTACCAATTGTAAAAGAACTCGTTGAATTGATGTAGAAACTTGATAGATTTTGGCAATGGAAATCTCCTTGATTGATACAGACACACCACAATCAATTTGATATCCAACTCCTCCTTTGCACCATCCAAGATTGCTCCTCTTGGAATAGAAGAGAATATTAAAAGGATTCTCACTCAAGAGAACCAGATTCTAAAACAAAGTTTAGAGAGAAAACAAAGCATAATCTCTTGTTTGATTATGTTTTTAATATTGAGTGTTAATGAATACAAAGGCACCCTATGGGGTTTATTTATACTACTCCAAGACCCTTGACGTGCACTTAGGTTCAAGAAACCAAGAATCAACTATTACATCATATATCCTATTTATGACATCATAAAACTCTAAAATACAACTCTAGAAAGAAATTGCTATAACTCCTTCAATACTTGTCCGTTTTCAATGATTCAAAAACCATTGGAAAGCTCTTTAAATGTACTCCAATCTGTCTTTTGATGACTTCCTCAATAGATGCTTGGATTTAGAGTTATAGAGCAAAATATCAAACTATACATGATAAGGTCCTCCATTGCCGCGAATTCAATAAGGACTCTTATTGCCGAGAGTATTTTGAGCTCATTGATGACTTCCATATATGATTGTAATTCCATGTAAGCTAGAATAACATCAAGGTCCTTCATGCTTGCTTCCTTGATGTATAGAGCTTAATAAACCATTGTAATTGATGATGTCGTTGATGTCTTTTGTAACTTGAAGCTAGATCAAGGTCCTCTTAGCTAACCTTGATGTATATAGCTAGGCTATTATGCATCATGAATGACGACGAACGAATGAAGCTTGGACGTGTTTGATGAAGAACAAACGTTTCTTGTTGAATGCTTGATGAATTCTTGTTGAATTCTTGATGAATAACACGAAATGGATGATAAATGGATGAATGAACGATGGATAGATGATGGCTTTTGAAGACTCTTGGAAGGATATAGCCACACCACCTTCAAGAGACCTTCAATTCCTTCCTTTCACCTTCAAGGATGCCACCCTTGAATAGAAGAAGGGGATAACTTCGAAACTCCCTCAAGAGAAACGAAAACTAGCACAAAAGCTAGAGAGAAAACAACACCATGTGTTTACTTTGTATTTGATATATTGAATGAATGAGATTACAAGAGGCCTAAGGGGGTATTTATAGTAATCCTAGCCCTCCTAAACGTGCACAAATCAAGAAATAGGCCCTTGAGGCTTACATCATCTATTCTAATGATTACATCATAAAGAAAACAATGAACTAAACGATATTTCAAATGATGATAACTCCTTGGATTCTCATCCAAACTTAAAGATTCTGAACCATATGAAAGCTCTTGGAATGTAGAATAATCCTCTCTAGGATGACTTCTATGATAGCTTCATGGTCCTTGAATTAAGGAGCAAAAGTATACGACCATATGAGTTGATCCTTCCAAGTAGAGAGATATATGAGAGACTTGAGCTCTTCTTCCTTCTAGGTGAGTATTAGATGTCTCCATGGTTGACCTTGATGCATAAGGCCATCAATTATGCATCATACACCCCTTTGAAAAAGTTTGTCCTCAAACTTTGGAAAATCAACTCACTTGCCTTCTTCACAAAGACTTTCTTCTTGAAAGCTTTGAAGTCATCGAGATTCCTTTGATGAACTTCTTAAACTTTCTTCCGATGATTTCTCGAACACCATAAGACTTGGACTTGCATTTCTTCACCGTGAACGTGGGTTGTTCACGTTGCTTCACTCCCAAGTCTATTCTTACCACTTTACCTTGTCATTTAGCATGAAACAATGTACCTTGATGACTTGGGCTATTTCATCCTTTCGAATTCTTGGCCTTTCAACCAAGTGATCTAAGTAGATAGCTCTTGGATGCTCATGGAAGATATGCTTCATAGGAAGATTCAAAATGTGATGGATACTTGGATCCGTTTCATTCTTCTCCAAATGTATAAGAATAGGATCCTTATATTCTTTATTCCTCGATACTCTTTTTCATGATCGACACAAGATGGCTTTCTTCCTTCTTAGGCCGTGGTATAAGATGGAAGTAGAGATGCATCAAGAGGCATGATATTCCTATCAAGCAACTTTGGTCCTTCCAACAAAGTATGACAAGAATCCATAGAAGTAATTTTGCAATATAATGAATCTTTGCAAATTTTGTAAAAGCAAAGACTTACTAAACTTCTTGGATTGAAATGAATGAACTTGTCATGGCTTAACCCTTGCGTAAGGACAACAATATTTCCATAGGAGGCACAACTTTCCTTTCTTGGTTCAACGAACATACTTCTCCTTTGTTGGTATAATGAGAGATCTTGCACTCTCTTTGTGGATGTTCATACGCCACACTTGCTTCTTTTGTCACAAGCCATTTTTCCATATGCTCCTCTTCTACCTTTTCTTCCTCTTTATTTTCCTCCTCATGCGCCAATCCCAATTTCTTCTTCCTTTCCTCCTCAAATGGTTTGTTATCATGTGTTTGGTACTCAACCAAAGACACATCTTTCTTTTTGTTAGGACACTCCAAATCAATGTGACCTAAACTTTGGCAATGACAACATCTCCTTTGTCTTTCAACATCGAGAGCTAAAGAACTTAACTCTTCCAAGTTTGTAAGAAGTTGATTTGCAACAACACGACGAATGTAATCATTAAGACCAAGAAAGTAGTATACCAAAATGTGTGGATCGCCCTCCTTAAGACCATTCTTCCATAGTTGCCACTTGAACTCTATTGTATATTCAAGTACATCCATGCTCCCTGCTTAATTCCTTCAAGATTGTTGATGGAGTCACCTTTGTAATCGGATGGCGAGAAATCTTCTTGAACTTTCTTCCCATTCTTTTCGTTGGAATGTTTACTCCGTGCATAAGGTGCTTCACATTCAACCTTAGAAGAGTGAACCACACGTGATTTTGTGCTTGACCCTTTGAAGAATCCCACATTCTTCCATTTGCTTGGCAAGATCATCGATTTGTTGCTTCAAACATTGTAGCTCATGTTGGGAATTCTTCGGACCTTTTGCAATCCATTAGAACCAATCTTGATTCAAAAGATCACAAGAAACTCATGGTAGGATGGTTAGCATAGAAGGCTACGTGAGGGGGAAATTGGTTGGATTTGTGTTTGGGCTCACGGGTTCTTTGTGGAGTTTAGGGTTCTTTATGAGTTCTTGATGGGTTCTTGATGAATTCTTGGAAGAACTAATGGATGGCGTGTGATGGAGAGATGGTAGGAACGTTTTTGTGATGGAAAGTTTTGTAGAAAGATGGTTCAAGAACTAAGAGAATCAAACTCCTAAGCTCTGATACCAAATTTGATGCATAATGGGACCAAGGGATGATCTCATTACACAATATCTAAGGATCTTTAAAAGCGAAGATAAGAATCCTCTATCTCAAAGTTCCAAAGAACCAAAAATGGAATAGAAATGGATGAAAAAGGATGGAAAGAACTATGAAAGATGATTACCAATTGGATGGAAATAATGAACAAATGGACAAACGAATGATGAATGACGACGAACGAATGAAGCTTGGACGTGTTTGATGAAGAACAAACGTTTCTTGTTGAATGCTTGATGAATTCTTGTTGAATTCTTGATGAATAACACGAAATGGATGATAAATGGATGAATGAACGATGGATAGATGATGGCTTTTGAAGACTCTTGGAAGGATATAGCCACACCACCTTCAAGAGACCTTCAATTCCTTCCTTTCACCTTCAAGGATGCCACCCTTGAATAGAAGAAGGGGATAACTTCGAAACTCCCTTGATGCATAATAGCCTAGCTATATACATCAAGGTTAGCTAAGAGGACCTTGATCTAGCTTCAAGTTACAAAAACATCAACGACATCATCAATTACAATGGTTTATTAAGCTCTATACATCAAGGAAGCAAGCATGAAGGACCTTGATGTTATTCTAGCTTACATGGAGTTACTCTCATATATGGAAGTCATCAATGAGCTCAAAATACTCTCGGCAATAAGAGTCCTTATTGAATTCGCGGCAATGGAGGACCTTATCAAGTACAGTTCGATATTTTGCTCTATAACTCTAGATCCATACATCTATTGAGGAAATCATCAAAAGACAGATTGGAGCTCTTTCAATAAGCTTTCCAATGGTTTTTGAATCAATGAAAACGGACAAGTATTGAAGGAGTTATAGCAATTTCTTTCTAGAGTTGTATTTTAGAGTTTATGATGTCATAAATAGGATATATGATGTAATAGTTGATTCTTGGTTTCTTGAACCCTAGGTACACGTCCAAGGGGTCCCTAAAGTAGTATAAATAGACCCCCTAGGGTGCCATTGTATTCATTCAATTCAAGTCATTCAATAAATCAAAAACAAACACAAGGTGTTGTTTTCTCTCTAGCTTTTGTGCTAGTCTTTTCGTTTCTCTTGAGGGAGTTTCGAAGTTATCCCCTTCTTCTATTCAAGGGTGGCATCCTTGAAGGTGAAAGGAAGGAATTGAAGAGTTCTTTGAGGTGGTGTGGCTGTATCCTCATCGATCCTTCAAAAGCCAATCTATCCAACTATCCATTCCATCGGTCATTCACTACATTCATCCATCCAAACAACATTCATCAAGAATTCATCAAGAATTCATCAAGAATTCATCAAGAATTCAACAAGAATTCATCAAGAACCCAAAGCATTCAAACCGTCCATCATTCGTTCATCATCATACCTTCATTTGGTAATCATCTTTCATAGTTCTTTCTATCCATTTCCATTCCATTTTCGCACCTTAAGAACTTTGAGAAGGGAGATTCTTATCTTCGTTTTTAAAGATCCTTAACCCTTTTGTGTAATGTGATCTTTTGGTCCCATTATGCATCAAAATTGGTATCAGAGCTTAGGAGATTGATTCTCTTAGTTCTTGATCCACCTTTTTACCATCTTTCCATCACAAACCCATCCCCACCATTCCCCATCATCACGCCACCCATAAGTTCTCCCAAGAACTCATAAAGAACCATAAACTCCACAAAGAACCCATAGCCCAAACACAATCCGCCCCAAATACAAATCTCTCGTCCTTTACCCATCCAAAGCTCCTAAACCATGAATCTTGCAATCTTTTTGCACCAAGATTGATCAAGATGGACGATTCTAGCAAGAATTCCCAACGTGAGCTACAATGCTTGAAGCAACAAATTGATGATCTTGAAGCAAATGGAAGAATGTGGAATTCTTCCAAAGGGATCAAGAAGCGCAAAATCACGTGTGGTTCACTCTTCTAATGATGAATATGAAGCTCCTTACGAATGGAGCACACGCTTGAATAAGAAGAAGGATATCATGTCCAAGAAGAATTTTCGCCAATCAAAAGAGACCACATCATCAAACTTGCAAGAATGAAGCAAGGGAGCATGGACGTGGTTCCATACACGATACAATTCGAATGCAACTATGGAAGTATGCTCGAGGAGGATGACCCCAAGTCTTGGTATGTTACTTAAGTGGTCTTAATGATTACATCGAGATATTGTTGTATGTCAATTTTATTCAAACTTGGAAGAGTTAAGTTCTTTGGCTTTTAATGTTGAGATGGAGGCAAAGATGAAAGAAACTTGGGGTGAGAACCATCTACAACTAAAACCAAACATACCAACCACAAAACCCCACGCCAAGAACATCCCAAAACAGCCCCAAATCAATCCCAAACCTCACGTCGAAAGACCTACAAACAGCCCCTACAACATCCTATCCATAGCTCCACAAAACAAGCCTTAGACCTCTCTATACCTACTGCCCAAAACCTCAAATCAGCCCAAAACCTTCCCACTCCTATTGTCCAAGAAAAGGAAATCATTGTTCCAAGTACATGTCTACATTGCCAAAGTTTTGATCATATTGAAAGTGCATGTCCTAAGGAGAAAGAAGTATCTTTGGTTGATTGTCAAACATCATTAAGCATGCAACCAGAAATTGAAAGTGTGGTATTTGATGTATTTGACGAGCATGAGGATGTTCATAAACTTGGCATAAATGAGGTATGTAGCGTGCCTCATGAAGTACACGAGGAAGAAAAAGAAGAGGATATTGTACTAGAAACGATGTATGTAGAAGAATTAAGTGGAGAAGAGTTGCTTGTTGTAAGTAGAGTCTTGAAAGAGACTAGTGTATCAAATGATCTACAACAAAGAGAGCCTATTTCTTACTCTCAATATACCATTCAAAAAGAAGTATGTCCATTGAATCAAGAGGGAGAAGATTGTACTTCCCATTGTAGTATTGACGAGGGCATTGATCTTGACATTGACGTTTCTACAAAGAGGATCAAAATGAAGGATTTGGAGAGCTATTCACTTCCTACTCTACACGTTTATGACGACAACATACACCTTGATCCAAGAAGTTTAGTAAGTCTTTGTTTTTACAAGATTTGCAAAGATTCATTATATTGTAATATTACTTCTATGGATTTTTGTTATACTTTGTTTGGAAAATCAAAGTTGTATGATTGGAGTATCATGCTCCAAGAGACGTCCTTATTACCCTCTTGTAACTCATGGCCCACGGAGGATCAAAGCATTCTTATGACACTTATGGAGAATAAGTATCATGAATTTGAAGAACCAAGGAGTCTAATTCTTACACCAATGGAGGTTGGAAACCGTAAGCGTATAAAGGATCAAGATCCTATGCCATCACTTGTTCTCATTTGTGAATATTTGGATGAAAGACAAGCACCATCGACAAGTGACTTCTCTCACTTATCTCTTTGGGATCAAGCTCAATTCGTGCATAACTACATCAACGGTTTTGATTCTCATAGTATGCAACATATTTTGAAAGGGTATGTACCATTACAATGTAAAAAGATTGTATTTGTATACTTTGGTAACATTTTTGTATGTAGTAGAAGTAGAAAGGAGTATGTAAATCCTTTGGAGTTAGTCTTGATCATGACAAAGCACGAGGAGCCACAAGGAGAATCGAGAAGTACTTGGAGAATTGTCCTTACTCTCTCCCAAGAATGAGCTAACTCAACATATCTCATCAAATGGAGTAATTCAAGTGGACAAAAGGAAGAAAGGAAATATTCAAGAAGGATCCATACTTGCATCTATACTTGAGGTACTATGTCTCTTAAAGGATGCTAAAGATCATCATATTCTTTTATTTCCTATTCTCGCATCATATTTGTTCATTACAAATGGAGTTGAGAAAGGTGAAGTCCTATCTCAAGGAAGTTGTCCCATGGATTATTTTGGTGATATACTAATGGAGAAAAGGAGAAGCTTCATGCTTATGGCTTTACATTCATACTTGTTGTTATCATGAGGATATTTGAGCAAAAGGATTGTTATCATAGAGGATTCATCCTTAAGCTTTGTGATTCTTACAAAGTATCGAGTATGCTTCATATGATAAGGAGATCAAGCCATCGTTATACTTTGAGATGAAGTACTTGATTTGTTCATCAAAATCAAGTCACTGAGGAAGCCATCCTTTGACTAAAGGAAGTTTTCTAACGAGGAGATACATGTTTGATTCAAAATTACTCGAGCTTGGATATATCAAGGAGTTATATGAAGATGATGATGATTTTAAAGAAGTATTCAAGGTATGTGAGAAGCATCATCAACAACCCTTTCATATTACTCATGGATTTCTTTTCAAAGGAATCAATTGTATTCCAAGGAGTGGAATTCGTGACTTCTTAATCATGGAAGTGCATGGAAGTTCTTTTGATCATTTGGGTCTTCTCAATACGTATTACAAGATGAAGGAGTATTATTTCTGGCCAAGCATGATCGCTGACATTGAGCAAACGTTACAATGTTGTGATATTTGCAATCCTTCTATACTATATGGAGATGAAAGCTTGAATTCTAAGGTTGAAGTACCATGGATTCAAGGAAGTCTTACTATTGTCTTCATCATGAGTTACGAGCTTATGAATCTATACTTGAAGTTGAGAAGTTATATGAGGTTTCTACATTCTCTATGAAGAAACGAGATTTGAAGTTCCATAATGTCATTGGATTAGTTATGAGAAAATTTGGAAGAAAGTGGAAGTTCAAGTCAAGCATCAAAGGAATCTATGATGATTTCAAAGCGCTTAAGAAGAGAGTTTGTAGTCTCTTCAAGAAGCAAGTTGACGGGAACAACACATATGGAAAGACATCTTACAAAGAAGGAAGAAGGGCTTTGAAGAAGAAGTTTATATATGATCACTTGTGAGTACGAATCAAAGAAGTTTTGTGATTAAAGTTATATGGTGTTTTTCTTTAAAGAAAGTCTTGTCTAAAGTTTGAGGCAAACTTTTTCAACCGGGGGAGAATGATGCATAATAGCCTAGCTATATACATCAAGGTTAGCTAAGAGGACCTTGATCTAGCTTCAAGTTACAAAAACATCAACGACATCATCAATTACAATGGTTTATTAAGCTCTATACATCAAGGAAGCAAGCATGAAGGACCTAGAAGTTATTATAGCATACATTTAGTTACTCTCATATATGGAAGTCATCAATGAGATCAAAATACTCACGACAATAAGAGTCATTATTGAATTCATGCAATGGAGGACCTTATCAAGTACAGTTCGATATTTTGCTCTATAACTCTAGATCCATACATCTATTGAGGAAATCATCAAAAGACAGATTGGAGCTCTTTCAATAAGCTTTCCAATGGTTTTTGAATCAATGAAAACGGACAAGTATTGAAGGAGTTATAGCAATTTCTTTCTAGAGTTGTATTTTAGAGTTTATGATGTCATAAATAGGATATATGATGTAATAGTTGATTCTTGGTTTCTTGAACCCTAGGTACACGTCCAAGGGGTCCCTAAAGTAGTATAAATAGACCCCCTAGGGTGCCATTGTATTCATTCAATTCAAGTCATTCAATAAATCAAAAACAAACACAAGGTGTTGTTTTCTCTCTAGCTTTTGTGCTAGTCTTTTCGTTTCTCTTGAGGGAGTTTCGAAGTTATCCCCTTCTTCTATTCAAGGGTGGCATCCTTGAAGGTGAAAGGAAGGAATTGAAGAGTTCTTTGAGGTGGTGTGGCTGTATCCTCATCGATCCTTCAAAAGCCAATCTATCCAACTATCCATTCCATCGGTCATTCACTACATTCATCCATCCAAACAACATTCATCAAGAATTCATCAAGAATTCAACAAGAATTCATCAAGAACCCAAAGCATTCAAACCGTCCATCATTCGTTCATCATCATACCTTCATTTGGTAATCATCTTTCATAGTTCTTTCTATCCATTTCCATTCCATTTTCGCACCTTAAGAACTTTGAGAAGGGAGATTCTTATCTTCGTTTTTAAAGATCCTTAACCCTTTTGTGTAATGTGATCTTTTGGTCCCATTATGCATCATCCCTCAAGAGAAACGAAAACTAGCACAAAAGCTAGAGAGAAAACAACACCATGTGTTTACTTTGTATTTGATATATTGAATGAATGAGATTACAAGAGGCCTAAGGGGGGTATTTATAGTAATCCTAGCCCTCCCTAAACGTGCACAAATCAAGAAATAGGCCCCTTGAGGCTTACATCATCTATTCTAATGATTACATCATAAAGAAAACAATGAACTAAACTAGATTTCAAATGATGATAACTCCTTGGATTCTCATCCAAACTTAAAGATTCCTGAACCATATGAAAGCTCTTGGAATGTAGAATAATCCTCTCTAGGATGACTTCTATGATAGCTTCATGGTCCTTGAATTAAGGAGCAAAAGTATACGACCATATGAGTTGATCCCTTCCAAGTAGAGAGATATATGAGAGACTTGAGCTCTTCTTCCTTCTAGGTGAGTATTAGATGTCTCCATGGTTGACCTTGATGCATAAGGCCATCAATTATGCATCACAAGGGTTGGGACATTATGCTTCGGAGTGTCCAAACAAGCGAGTAGTGTCTTTGGTGGAATACCAAAGTGCTTTATATGTAGAGCCGGAGTATGAGAAAGAAGAAGAAGTTAAGGTTGACGCCAAAGATGAGGAAGATGTAGTAGAAGAATACGTGGAAGAGCCGGATGAAGGAGAACTACTTGTGGTAGAAAGGGCCTTGAATATCACAAATGTGCCGAAAGATCAACTACAAAGAGAAGCAATTTTTCGCTCTCGTTGTACCATCCAAGGGAGAGTATGCTCCTTGATCATAGATGGAGGAAGTTGCACCAATGCCGCCTCTACAACAATGGTCAAGAAGTTGCAAATAGAGATTAGCCCACATCCCACACCCTACACAATACAATGGCTAAACTCGCAAGGCATTCGTGTGGATCAACGAAGTTTGGTGAGTCTTTCAATTGGAAAGAATTATCAAGATTCATTGTGGTGTGATATAGTTCCCATGGATACTTGTCATGTTTTATTGGGAAGGCCATGGTTATATGATAGACATGTCATACATGATGGGAGGGCCAACACATACACTCTCACCATCAACCAAAAGAGGATCACTTTGGCACCTCTTGATCCACCATCTCGGCAAAAGGAGAAACGTCATATCAGTGTCAATCATGAAGATGGAGTATCAAGGGCATGAAGAGTATAAGGATCCTATTCTTACACATTTGGAGAAGAATGAAACGGATCCAAGTATCCATCACATTTTGAAACTTCCCACGAAGCATATCTTCCATGAGCATCCAAAAGATATCTACTTAGATCACTTGGTTGAAAGGCCGAAAATTCGAAAGGATGAAATAGCCCAAGTCATCAAGGTACATTGTTTCATGCTAAATGACAAGGGTAAAGTGGTAAGAATAGACTTGGGAAGTGAGAAGCGACATGAACAACCCACGTTCAAGATGGGGAAACGCAAATCCAAGTCTTATGGTGTTCGAGAATTGATCGGAAGAAAGTTTAAGAAGTTCATCAAAGGAATCTATGATGACTTCAAAGCTTTCAAGAAGAAAGTCTTTGTGAAGAAGGCAAGTAAGAGTTGATTTTCCAAAGTTTGAGGGCAAACTTTTTCAACCGGGGGTGTATGATGCATAATTGATGGCCTTATGCATCAAGGTCAACCATAGAGACTTTACTATCCTACTCCAAGGCATTTCAAGTGACATCACGGGCATCTCTACTCCTAGAGGACTATTGAGCTCCTTATCACAAGGGCCTTAAAGTTCTAATCAAGCCATATGATAGAGCTTTCTCTTATGTACATTTTGGTTTTTGAATCTTTAGTATTGGAGTTGTATTTTAGGAGATATTGTATTTTCTTTAAATGATGTCATAATTGAGTGGATGATGTAAGCCCTTAAGGGCCTAATCTTGAAGAGGGGTGACGCCTAAGGGGAGGTTTCCTACTATAAATACCCCCCTAGGGGTGCCTTGTAAACATATCTCATATTCATACATTCAATATAATGTCCAAAGTTGACGCTTTAGTTCTCTCTAGTTTTGGCTAGAAATCGAATTCCCTTTGGGTTTTTCGTGAAATCTTCTCTTCTAATCCAAGATTGAGCATTCTTAGGTGGTGAAAGGAGGAGTAGGAGCTCTTGAAGATTGTGGTGTGGCTGTAGCAATTGGAGAGGCTTCGTTGCTCATTCTATCAAGTTCTTTCTCTCGCTTCTCGCTTGGTTCTTCATCATTGTAAGTCGCTTGTTTTCCATTTGTTTTGCTAGTTGTGAATTCACTTGATTGTCTTCAAATTCATGATTAAAACTCACGAATCAGCCCCTAAATCATCTACATCTTTTGGCCTTTGATCTCGTATTTCATTCCTTATTTCGTTCTATCTTTGATTCATCTCTGCAAGTTCTTACTTGTGTTATGATCCGTGTTCTTTCTTGGCATTTTGGCTGAATTGTGATCCATTATGCATCAATTTGGTACAGAGCTATGTTTAGATGAATCTCCTTTGTTTCTTGCATGAATCTTGGACCTTGTTTTGTCACAAAATAAAATAAACCCCACGTTATACACGCGCCTTTGATAGTTCTTCCAAGAACCCATCAAGAACCCATCAAGAACTCATAAAGAACCCGTAGCTCCTCAAAGAACCCTCGTCCTAAACACAAACCAAGCCCAAATCCGTCCCTTTCCCTCGTGAGTTCATATGACATCAAGTTCATTTCTAATGGCAAACGAAGAATCTAAATCAAATGAGGTTTATGAACTTGAGCAACAAATAGCATTTTTGCGCAGCAATTGGGTAAACAAATGGAAGAAAAGAAAGTGCTACGTGAAGGTTCTCTACGTGATGGTGGTTCGTCTCATGGTGATAGTAGTGTGAAGCATAAAGTGCATGAACGTTTGGATTTCAAAGTAGAAGTTCCCGAATTTAATGGTAGTCTTAATGTTGAGGATTATCTTGATTGGATACATACGGTTGAACGTGTTTTTGAGTTGAAAGATTGTAGTGATGAGCTCAAGGTGAAGTACGTTGCTTTGAAATTAAGAAAACATGCTTCTATTTGGTGGACTAACCTTCAAAAGAAGAGAGTTGCAAAAGGGAAAGAAAAGATCCGCTCTGGGATAAGATGAAGTCAAAGTTACAATCCAAGTTCCTTCCCAATCATACGCCCACGACAACTACTACAAGCTGCAAAAGCTTGTCCAAGGCTCTAAATCGGTCGAAGAATACACAAGGGAGTTTGAACACCTCCTTTGGCGTTGTGATCTCAAAGAGAAGGAACCACAAATTCTGGTACGTTACTTGATTGGTTTGAATGATTGGATACGTCATATAGTTGAATTACATTCATATGAATCCCTTGATGAGCTAAGTAACTTGGCTATGAAAGTGGAAAGACAAAGGAAGGAAAGGGCCAAGGAACCTCAAAGACCCTATACTCCACTCCCTTACTCTCAAACACAATCAAAAGCTCCACAAAATCAGCCCCCATCCTCCCTTAAACCCTACGCCAAACCCACATTAAACCAGCCACAAAATCCCCCATCCAAAACCCAAGTCCAAGAACCAAGAACATTAGCTCCAAGAAGGTGTTTTCGATGCCAAGGGTTGGGACATTATGCTTCGGAGTGTCCAAACAAGCGAGTAGTGTCTTTGGTGGAATATTAAAGTGCTTTATATGTAGAGCCGGAGTATGAGAAAGAAGAAGAAGTTAAGGTTGACGCCAAAGATGAGGAAGATGTAGTAGAAGAATACGTGGAAGAGCCGGATGAAGGAGAACTACTTGTGGTATAAAGGGCCTTGAATATCACAAATGTGCCGAAAGATCAACTACAAAGAGAAGCAATTTTTCGCTCTCGTTGTACCATCCAAGGGAGAGTATGCTCCTTGATCATAGATGGAGGAAGTTGCACCAATGCCGCCTCTACAACAATGGTCAAGAAGTTGCAAATAGAGATTAGCCCACATCCCACACCCTACACAATACAATGGCTAAACCTTGGGCAAGGCATTCGTGTGGATCAACGAGTTTTGGTGAGTCTTTCAATTGGAAAGAATTATCAAGATTCATTGTGGTGTGATATAGTTCCCATGGATACTTGTCATGTTTTATTGGGAAGGCCATGGTTATATGATAGACATGTCATACATGAAGGAGGGCCAACACTTACACTCTCACCATCAACCAAAAGAGGATCACTTTGGCACCTCGATCCACCATCTCGCAAAAGGAGAAACGTCATATTGTGTCAATCATGAAGATGGAGTATCAAGGGCATGAAGAGTATAAGGATCCTATTCTTACACATTTGGAGAAGAATGAAACGGATCCAAGTATCCATCACATTTTGAAACTTCCCACGAAGCATATCTTCCATGAGCATCCAAAAGATATCTACTTAGATCACTTGGTTGAAAGGCCAAGAATTCGAAGGATGAAATAGCCCAAGTCATCAAGGTACATTGTTTCATGCTAAATGACAAGGGTAAAGTGGTAAGAATAGACTTGGGAAGTGAGAAGCGACATGAACAACCCACGCTCAAGATGGGAAACGCAAATCCAAGTCTTATGGTGTTCGAGAATTGATCTAAGAAAGTTTAAGAAGTTCATCAAAGGAATCTATGATGACTTCAAAGCTTTCAAGAAGAAAGTCTTTGTGAAGAAGGCAAGTAAGAGTTGATTTTCCAAAGTTTGAGGGCAAACTTTTTCAACCGGGGGTGTATGATGCATAATTGATGGCCTTATGCATCAAGGTCAACCATAGAGACTTTACTATCCTACTCCAAGGCATTTCAAGTGACATCACTGCATCTCTACTCCTAGAGGACTATTGAGCTCCTTATCACAAGGGCCTTAAAGTTCTAATCAAGCCATATGATAGAGCTTTCTTATGTACATTTTGGTTTTTGAATCTTTAGTATCGAGTTGTATTTAGGAGATATTGTATTTTCTTTAAATGATGTCATAATTGAGTGGATGATGTAAGCCCTTAAGGGCCTAATCTTGAAGAGGGGTGACGCCTAAGGAGGTTTCCTACTATAAATACCCCTAGGGGTGCCTTGTAAAC
The DNA here is from genome assembly GCA_029582165.1 of Portulaca oleracea. Lineage (NCBI taxonomy): Eukaryota > Viridiplantae > Streptophyta > Magnoliopsida > Caryophyllales > Portulacaceae > Portulaca > Portulaca oleracea. The sequence continues at coordinate 70,280 of JARFYH010000039.1, forward strand.
ATATCTCATATTCATACATTCAATATAATGTCCAAAGTCGACGCTTTAGTTCTCTCTAGTTTTGGCTAGAAATCGAATTCCCTTTGGGTTTTTCGTGGTGAAATCTTCTCTTCTAATCCAAGATTGAGCATTCTTAGGTGGTGAAAGGAGGAGTAGGAGCTCTTGAAGATTGTGGTGTGGCTGTAGCAATTGGAGAGGCTTCGTTGCTCATTCTATCAAGTTCTTTCTCTCGCTTCTCGCTTGGTTCTTCATCATTGTAAGTCGCTTGTTTTCCATTTGTTTTGCTAGTTGTGAATTCACTTGATTGTCTTCAAATTCATGATTAAAACTCACGAATCAGCCCCTAAATCATCTACATCTTTGGCCTTTGATCTCAGATTTCATTCCTTATTTCGCTCTATCTTTGATTCATCTCTGCAAGTTCTTACTTGTGTTATGATCCGTGTTCTTTCTGGCATTTTGCTGAATTGTGATCCATTATGCATCAATTTAGTATCGTGAGCTATGTTTAGATGAATCTCCTTTGTTTCTTGCATAAATCTCGACCTTGTTTTGTCACAAAATCACATAAACCCCACGTTATACACGCCTTTGATAGTTCTTCCAAGAACTCATCAAGAACCCATCAAGAACCCATCAAGAACTCATAAAGAACCCGTAGCTCCTCAAAGAACCTCGCCCTAAACACAAACCAAGCCCAACCGTCCCTTTCCTCGTGAGTTCATATGACATCAAGTTCATTTCTAATGGCAAACGAAGAATCTAAATCAAATGAGGTTTATGAACTTGAGCAACAAATAGCATTTTGCGTGCAATTGGGTAAACAAATGGAAGAAAATAAAGTGCTACGTGAAGGTTCTCTACGTGATGGTGGTTCGTCTCATGGTGATAGTAGTGTGAAGCATAAAGTGCACGAACGTTTGGATTTCAAAGTAGAAGTTCCCGAATTTAATGGTAGTCTTAATGTTGAGGATTATCCTGATTGGATACATACGGTTGAACGTGTTTTTGAGTTGAAAGATTGTAGTGATGAGCTCAAGGTGAAGTACGTTGCTTTGAAATTAAGAAAACATGCTTCTATTTGGTGGACTAACCTTCAAAAGAAGAGAGTTGCAAAAGGGAAAGAAAAGATCCGCTTGGGATAAGATGAAGTCAAAGTTGCAATCCAAGTTCCTTCCCAATCATACGCCCACGATAACTACTACAAGCCGCAAAAGCTTGTCCAAGGCTCTAAATCGGTCGAAGAATACACAAGGGAGTTTGAACACCTCCTTTGGCGCTGTGATCTCAAAGAGAAGGAACAACAAATTCTGCACGTTACTTGATTGGTTTCAATGATTGATACGCCATATAGTTGAATTACATTCATATGAATCCCTTGATGAGCTAAGTAACTTGGCTATGAAAGTGGAAAGACAAAGGAAGGAAAGGGCCAAGGAACCTCAAAGACCCTATACTCCACTCCCTTACTCTCAAACACAATCAAAAGCTCCACAAAATCAGCCCCCATCCTCCCTTAAACCAAACCCACATTAAACCAGCCACAAAATCCCCCATCCAAAACCCAAGTCCAAGAACCAAGAACATTAGCTCCAAGAAGGTGTTTTCGATGCCAAGGGTTGGGACATTATGCTTCGGAGTGTCCAAACAAGCGAGTAGTGTCTTTGGTGGAATACCAAAGTGCTTTATATGTAGAGCCGGAGTATGAGAAAGAAGAAGAAGTTAAGGTTGACGCCAAAGATGAGGAAGATGTAGTAGAAGAATACGTGGAAGAGCCGGATGAAGGAGAACTACTTGTGGTAGAAAGGGCCTTGAATATCACAAATGTGCCGAAAGATCAACTACAAAGAGAAGCAATTTTTCGCTCTCGTTGTACCATCCAAGGGAGAGTATGCTCCTTGATCATAGATGGAGGAAGTTGCACCAATGCCGCTCTACAACAATGGTCAAGAAGTTGCAAATAGAGATTAGCCCACATCCCACACCCTACACAATACAATGGCTAAACTCGGGCAAGGCATTCGTGTGGATCAACGAGTTTTGGTGAGTCTTTCAATTGGAAAGAATTATCAAGATTCATTGTGGTGTGATATAGTTCCCATGGATACTTGTCATGTTTTATTGGGAAGGCCATGGTTATATGATAGACATGTCATACATTATTGGAGGTCCAACACAAACACTCTCAACATAAACCAAAATATGATCACTTTTGCACCTCATGATCCACCATCTCAAGAAAAGGAGAAACGCCATAGTGTCAATCATGAAGATGGAGTATCAAGGGCATGAAGAGTATAAGGATCCTATTCTTACACATTTGGAGAAGAATGAAACGGATCCAAGTATCCATCACATTTTGAAACTTCCCACTAAGCATATCTTCCATGAGCATCCAAAAGATATCTACTTAGATCACTTGGTTGAAAGGCCGAAAATTCGAAAGGATGAAATAGCCCAAGTCATCAAGGTACATTGTTTCATGCTAAATGACAAGGGTAAAGTGGTAAGAATAGACTTGGGAAGTGAGAAGCGACATGAACAACCCACGTTCAAGATGGGGAAACGCAAATCCAAGTCTTATGGTGTTCGAGAATTGATCGTAAGAAAGTTTAAGAAGTTCATCAAAGGAATCTATGATGACTTCAAAGCTTTCAAGAAGAAAGTCTTTGTGAAGAAGGCAAGTAAGAGTTGATTTTCCAAAGTTTGAGGGCAAACTTTTTCAACCGGGGGTGTATGATGCATAATTGATGGCCTTATGCATCAAGGTCAACCATAGAGACTTTACTATCCTACTCCAAGGCATTTCAAGTGACATCACTGCATCTCTACTCCTAGAGGACTATTGAGCTCCTTATCACAAGGGCCTTAAAGTTCTAATCAAGCCATATGATAGAGCTTTCTTATGTACATTTTGGTTTTTGAATCTTTAGTATCGAGTTGTATTTAGGAGATATTGTATTTTCTTTAAATGATGTCATAATTGAGTGGATGATGTAAGCCCTTAAGGGCCTAATCTTGAAGAGGGGTGACGCCTAAGGAGGTTTCCTACTATAAATACCCCTAGGGGTGCCTTGTAAACATATCTCATATTCATACATTCAATATAATGTCCAAAGTCGACGCTTTAGTTCTCTCTAGTTTTGGCTAGAAATCGAATTCCCTTTGGGTTTTTCGTGTGAAATCTTCTCTTCTAATCCAAGATTGAGCATTCTTAGGTGGTGAAAGGAGGAGTAGGAGCTCTTGAAGATTGTGGTGTGGCTGTAGCAATTGGAGAGGCTTCGCTGCTCATTCTATCAAGTTCTTTCTCTCGCTTCTCGCTTGGTTCTTCATCATTGTAAGTCGCTTGTTTTCCATTTGTTTTGCTAGTTGTGAATTCACTTGATTGTCTTCAAATTCATGATTAAAACTCACGAATCAGCCCCCTAAATCATCTACATCTTTTGGCCTTTGATCTCGATTTCATTCCTTATTTCGCTCTATCTTTGATTCATCTCTTGCAAGTTCTTACTGTGTTATGATCCGTGTTCTTTCTTGGCATTTTGCTGAATTGTGATCCATTATGCATCAATTTGGTATCGTGAGCTATGTTTAGATGAATCTCCTTTGTTTCTTGCATAAATCTTGACCTTGTTTTGTCACAAAATCACATAAACCCCACGTTATACACGCCTTTGATAGTTCTTCCAAGAACTCATCAAGAACCCATCAAGAACCCATCAAGAACTCATAAAGAACCCGTAGCTCCTCAAAGAACCTCGCCCTAAACACAAACCAAGCCCAAATCCGTCCCTTTCTCGTGAGTTCATATGACATCAAGTTGATTTCTAATGGCAAACGAAGAATCTAAATCAAATGAGGTTTATGAACTCGAGCAACAAATAGCATTTTTATGCGTGTGCAATTGGGTAAACAAATGGAAGAAAATAAAGTGCTACGTGAAGGTTCTCTACGTGATGGTGGTTCGCCTCATGGTGATAGTAGTGTGAAGCATAAAGTGCATGAACGCTTGATTTCAAAGTAGAAGTTCCGAATTTAATGGTAGTCTTAATGTTGAGGATTATCTTGATTGGATACATACGGTTGAACGTGTTTTGAGTTGAAAGATTGTAGTGATGAGCTCAAGGTGAAGTACGTTGCTTTGAAATTAAGAAAACATGCTTCTATTTGGTGGACTAACCTTCAAAAGAAGAGAGTTGCAAAAGGAAAGAAAAGATCCGCTCTGGGATAAGATGAAGTCAAAGTTGCAATCCAAGTTCCTTCCCAATCATACGCCCACGATAACTACTACAAGCCGCAAAAGCTTGTCCAAGGCTCTAAATCGGTCGAAGAATACACAAGGGAGTTTGAACACCTCCTTTGGCGCAGGATCTCAAAGAGAAGGAACCACAAATTCTGCACGTTACTTGATTGGTTTGAATGATTGGATACGTCATATAGTTGAATTACATTCATATGAATCCCTTGATGAGCTAAGTCACTTGGCTATGAAAGTGGAAAGACAAAGGAAGGAAAGGGCCAAGGAACCTCAAAGACCCTATACTCCACTCCCTTACTCTCAAACACAATCAAAAGCTCCACAAAATCAGCCCCCATCCTCCCTTAAACCCTACGCCAAACCCACATTAAACCAGCCACAAAATCCCCCATCCAAAACCCAAGTCCAAGAACCAAGAACATTAGCTCCAAGAAGGTGTTTTCGATGCCAAGGGTTGGGACATTATGCTTCGGAGTGTCCAAACAAGCGAGTAGTGTCTTTGGTGGAATACCAAAGTGCTTTATATGTAGAGCCGGAGTATGAGAAAGAAGAAGAAGTTAAGGTTGACGCCAAAGATGAGGAAGATGTAGTAGAAGAATACGTGGAAGAGCCGGATGAAGGAGAACTACTTGTGGTATAAAGGGCCTTGAATATCACAAATGTGCCGAAAGATCAACTACAAAGAGAAGCAATTTTTCGCTCTCGTTGTACCATCCAAGGGAGAGTATGCTCCTTGATCATAGATGGAGGAAGTTGCACCAATTCCGACTCTACAACAATGGTCAAGAAGTTGCAAATAGAGATTAGCCCACATCCCACACCCTACACAATACAATGGCTAAACTCGGGCAAGGCATTCGTGTGGATCAACGAGTTTTGGTGAGTCTTTCAATTGGAAAGAATTATCAAGATTCATTGTGGTGTGATATAGTTCCCATGGATACTTGTCATGTTTTATTGGGAAGGCCATGGTTATATGATAGACATGTCATACATGATGGAGGGCCAACACTTACACTCTCACCATCAACCAAAAGAGGATCACTTTGGCACCTCTTGATCCACCATCTCAAGAAAAGGAGAAACGCCATATTGTGTCAATCATGAAGATGGAGTATCAAGGGCATGAAGAGTATAAGGATCCTATTCTTACACATTTGGAGAAGAATGAAACGGATCCAAGTATCCATCACATTTTGAAACTTCCCACGAAGCATATCTTCCATGAGCATCCAAAAGATATCTACTTAGATCACTTGGTTGAAAGGCCGAAAATTCGAAGGATGAAATAGCCCAAGTCATCAAGGTACATTGTTTCATGCTAAATGACAAGGGTAAAGTGGTAAGAATAGACTTGGGAAGTGAGAAGCTACATGAACAACCCACGCTCAAGATGGGGAAACGCAAATCCAAGTCTTATGGTGTTCGAGAATTGATCTAAGAAAGTTTAAGAAGTTCATCAAAGGAATCTATGATGACTTCAAAGCTTTCAAGAAGAAAGTCTTTGTGAAGAAGGCAAGTAAGAGTTGATTTTCCAAAGTTTGAGGGCAAACTTTTTCAACCGGGGGTGTATGATGCATAATTGATGGCCTTATGCATCAAGGTCAACCATAGAGACTTTACTATCCTACTCCAAGGCATTTCAAGTGACATCACTGCATCTCTACTCCTAGAGGACTATTGAGCTCCTTATCACAAGGGCCTTAAAGTTCTAATCAAGCCATATGATAGAGCTTTCTTATGTACATTTTGGTTTTTGAATCTTTAGTATTGAGTTGTATTTTAGAGATATTGTATTTTCTTTAAATGATGTCATAATTGAGTGGATGATGTAAGCCCCAAGGGCCTAATCTTGAAGAGGGGTGACGCCTAAGGAGGTTTCACTATAAATACCCCTAGGGGTGCCTTGTAAACATATCTCATATTCATACATTCAATATAATGTCCAAAGTCGACGCTTTAGTTCTCTCTAGTTTTGGCTAGAAATCGAATTCCTTTGGGTTTTTCGTGTGAAATCTTCTCTTCTAATCCAAGATTGAGCATTCTTAGGTGGTGAAAGGAGGAGTAGGAGCTCTTGAAGATTGTGGTGTGGCTGTAGCAATTGGAGAGGCTTCTGCTCATTCTATCAAGTTCTTTCTCTGCTTCTCGCTTGGTTCTTCATCATTGTAAGTCGCTTGTTTTCCATTTGTTTTGCTAGTTGTGAATTCACTTGATTGTCTTCAAATTCATGATTAAAACTCACGAATCAGCCCCTAAATCATCTACATCTTTTGGCCTTTGATCTCGTATTTCATTCCTTATTTCGCTCTATCTTTGATTCATCTCTGCAAGTTCTTACTTGTGTTATGATCCGTGTTCTTTCTTGGCATTTTGGTTGAATTGTGATCCATTATGCATCAATTTGGTATCGAGCTATGTTTAGATGAATCTCCTTTGTTTCTTGCATAAATCTTGACCTTGTTTTGTCACAAAATCACATAAACCCCACGTTATACACGCCTTTGATAGTTCTTCCAAGAACTCATCAAGAACCCATCAAGAACCCATCAAGAACTCATAAAGAACCCGTAGCTCCTCAAAGAACCCTCGCCCTAAACACAAACCAAGCCCAACCGTCCCTTTCCTCGTGAGTTCATATGACATCAAGTTGATTTCTAATGGCAAACGAAGAATCTAAATCAAATGAGGTTTATGAACTTGAGCAACAAATAGCATTTTTGCGTGCAATTGGGTAAACAAATGGAAGAAAATAAAGTGCTACGTGAAGGTTCTCTACGTGATGGTGGTTCGCCTCATGGTGATAGTAGTGTGAAGCATAAAGTGCATGAACGCTTGATTTCAAAGTAGAAGTTCCCGAATTTAATGGTAGTCTTAATGTTGAGGATTATCTTGATTGGATACATACGTTGAACGTGTTTTTGAGTTGAAAGATTGTAGTGATGAACTCAAGGTGAAGTACGTTGCTTTGAAATTAAGAAAACATGCTTCTATTTGGTGGACTAACCTTCAAAAGAAGAGAGTTGCAAAAGGGAAAGAAAAGATCCGCTCTAGGATAAGATGAAGTCAAAGTTGCAATCCAAGTTCCTTCCCAATCATACGCCCACGATAACTACTACAAGCCGCAAAAGCTTGTCCAAGGCTCTAAATCGGTCGAAGAATACACAAGGGAGTTTGAACACCTCCTTTGGCGCCAGGATCTCAAAGAGAAGGAACCACAAATTCTCGCACGTTACTTGATTGGTTTGAATGATCGATACGTCATATAGTTGAATTACATTCATATGAATCCCTTGATGAGCTAAGTCACTTGGCTATGAAAGTGGAAAGACAAAGGAAGGAAAGGGCCAAGGAACCTCAAAGACCCTATACTCCACTCCCTTACTCTCAAACACAATCAAAAGCTCCACAAAATCAGCCCCCATCCTCCCTTAAACCCTACGCCAAACCCACATTAAACCAGCCACAAAATCCCCCATCCAAAACCCAAGTCCAAGAACCAAGAACATTAGCTCCAAGAAGGTGTTTTCGATGCCAAGGGTTGGGACATTATGCTTCGGAGTGTCCAAACAAGCGAGTAGTGTCTTTGGTGGAATACCAAAGTGCTTTATATGTAGAGCCGGAGTATGAGAAAGAAGAAGAAGTTAAGGTTGACGCCAAAGATGAGGAAGATGTAGTAGAAGAATACGTGGAAGAGCCGGATGAAGGAGAACTACTTGTGGTATAAAGGGCCTTGAATATCACAAATGTGCCGAAAGATCAACTACAAAGAGAAGCAATTTTTCGCTCTCGTTGTACCATCCAAGGGAGATTATGCTCCTTGATCATAGATGGAGGAAGTTGCACCAATGCCGCCTCTACAACAATGGTCAAGAAGTTGCAAATAGAGATTAGCCCACATCCCACACCCTACACAATACAATGGCTAAACTCGCAAGGCATTCGTGGATCAACGAGTTTTGGTGAGTCTTTCAATTGGAAAGAATTATCAAGATTCATTGGTGTGATATAGTTCCCATGGATACTTGTCATGTTTTATCGGGAAGGCCATGGTTATATGATAGACATGTCATACATGATGGGAGGGCCAACACTTACACTCTCACCATCAACCAAAAGAGGATCACTTTGGCACCTCTCGATCCACCATCTCGCAAAAGGAGAAACGCCATATCAGGTCAATCATGAAGATGGAGTATCAAGGGCATGAAGAGTATAAGGATCCTATTCTTACACATTTGGAGAAGAATGAAACGGATCCAAGTATCCATCACATTTTGAAACTTCCCACGAAGCATATCTTCCATGAGCATCCAAAAGATATCTACTTAGATCACTTGGTTGAAAGGCAAAATTCGAAGGATGAAATAGCCCAAGTCATAAAGGTACATTGTTTCATGCTAAATGACAAGGGTAAAGTGGTAAGAATAGACTTGGGAAGTGATAAGCTACATGAACAACCCACGTTCAAGATGGGGAAACGCAAATCCAAGTCTTATGGTGTTCGAGAATTGATCTAAGACAGTTTAAGAAGTTCATCAAAGGAATCTATGATGACTTCAAACCTTTCAAGAAGAAAGTCTTTGTGAAGAAGGCAAGTAAGAGTTGATTTTCCAAAGTTTGAGGGCAAACTTTTTCAACCGGGGGTGTATGATGCATAATTGATGGCCTTATGCATCAAGGTCAACCATAGAGACTTTACTATCCTACTCCAAGGCATTTCAAGTGACATCACTGCATCTCTACTCCTAGAGGACTATTGAGCCCTTATCACAAGGGCCTTAAAGTTCTAATCAAGCCATATGATAGAGCTTTCTCTTATGTACATTTTGGTTTTTGAATCTTTAGTATTGGAGTTGTATTTTAGGAGATATTGTATTTTCTTTAAATGATGTCATAATTGAGTGGATGATGTAAGCCTTAAGGGCCTAATCTTGAAGAGGGGTGACGCCTAAGGGGAGGTTTCCTACTATAAATACCCCCCTAGGGGTGCCTTGTAAACATATCTCATATTCATACATTCAATATAATGTCCAAAGTTGACGCTTTAGTTCTCTATAGTTTTGGCTAGAAATCGAATTCCTTTGGGTTTTTCGTGTGAAATCTTCTTCTAATCCAAGATTGAGCATTCTTAGGTGGTGAAAGGAGGAGTAGGAGCTCTTGAAGATTGTGGTGTGGCTGTAGCAATTGGAGAGGCTTCGTTGCTCATTCTATCAAGTTCTTTCTCTCGCTTCTCGCTTGGTTCTTCATCATTGTAAGTCGCTTGTTTTCCATTTGTTTTGCTAGTTGTGAATTCACTTGATTGTCTTCAAATTCATGATTAAAACTCACGAATCAGCCCCTAAATCATCTACATCTTTGGCCTTTGATCTCGTATTTCATTCCTTATTTCGCTCTATCTTTGATTCATCTCTGCAAGTTCTTACTTGTGTTATGATCCGTGTTCTTTCTTGGCATTTTGGTTGAATTGTGATCCATTATGCATCAATTTGGTATCGAGCTATGTTTAGATGAATCTCCTTGTTTCTTGATAAATCTTGACCTTGTTTTGTCACAAAATCACATAAACCCCACGTTATACACGCCCCTTTGATAGTTCTTCCAAGAACTCATCAAGAACCCATCAAGAACTCATAAAAAACCCGTAGCTCCTCAAAGAACCTCGCCCTAAACACAAACCAAGCCCAAATCCGTCCCTTTCCTCGTGAGTTCATATGACATCAAGTTGATTTCTAATGGCAAACGAAGAATCTAAATCAAATGAGGTTTATGAACTCGAGCAACAAATAGCATTTTTGCGTGTGCAATCGGGTAAACAAATGGAAGAAAATAAAGTGCTACGTGAAGGTTCTCTACGTGATGGTGGTTCGCCTCATGGTGATAGTAGTGTGAAGCATAAAGTGCATGAACGCTTGATTTCAAAGTAGAAGTTCCCGAATTTAATGGTAGTCTTAATGTTGAGGATTATCTTGATTGATACATACGGTTGAACGTGTTTTTGAGTTGAAAGATTGTAGTGATGAGCTCAAGGTGAAGTACGTTGCTTTGAAATTAAGAAAACATGCTTCTATTTGGTGGACTAACCTTCAAAAGAAGAGAGTTGCAAAAGGGAAAGAAAAGATCCGCTCTGGGATAAGATGAAGTCAAAGTTGCAATCCAAGTTCCTTCCCAATCATACGCCCACGATAACTACTACAAGCCGCAAAGCTTGTCCAAGGCTCTAAATCGGTCAAGAATACACAAGGGAGTTTGAACACCTCCTTTGGCCAGGATCTCAAAGAGAAGGAACCACAAATTCTGCACGTTACTTGATTGGTTTGAATGATTGGATACGTCATATAGTTGAATTACATTCATATGAATCCCTTGATGAGCTAAGTAACTTGGCTATGAAAGTGGAAAGACAAAGGAAGGAAAGGGCCAAGGAACCTCAAAGACCCTATACTCCACTCCCTTACTCTCAAACACAATCAAAAGCTCCACAAAATCAGCCCCCATCCTCCCTTAAACCCTACGCCTAACCCACATTAAACCAGCCACAAAATCCCCCATCCAAAACCCAAGTCCAAGAACCAAGAACATTAGCACCAAGAAGGTGTTTTCGATGCCAAGGGTTGGGACATTATGCTTCGGAGTGTCCAAACAAGCGAGTAGTGTCTTTGGTGGAATACCAAAGTGCTTTATATGTAGAGCCGGAGTATGAGAAAGAAGAAGAAGTTAAGGTTGACGCCAAAGATGAGGAAGATGTAGTAGAAGAATACGTGGAAGAGCCGGATGAAGGAGAACTACTTGTGGTAGAAAGGGCCTTGAATATCACAAATGTGCCGAAAGATCAACTACAAAGAGAAGCAATTTTTCGCTCTCGTTGTACCATCCAAGGGAGAGTATGCTCCTTCATAGATGGAGGAAGTTGCACCAATGCCGCCTCTACAACAATGGTCAAGAAGTTGCAAATAGAGATTAGCCCACATCCCACACCCTACACAATACAATGGCTAAACTCGCAAGGCATTCGTGGATCAACGAAGTTTTGGTGAGTCTTTCAATTGGAAAGAATTATCAAGATTCATTGTGGTGTGATATAGTTCCCATGGATACTTGTCATGTTTTATTGGGAAGGCCATGGTTATATGATAGACATGTCATACATGATGGGAGGGCCAACACTTACACTCTCACCATCAACCAAAAGAGGATCACTTGGCACCTCTTGATCCACCATCTCAAAAAGGAGAAACGCTATATCAGTGTCAATCATGAAGATGGAGTATCAAGCGCATGAAGAGTATAAGGATCCTATTCTTACACATTTGGAGAAGAATGAAACGGATCCAAGTATCCATCACATTTTGAAACTTCCCACGAAGCATATCTTCCATGAGCATCCAAAAGATATCTACTTAGATCACTTGGTCAAAGGCCAAAATTCGAAGGATGAAATAGCCCAAGTCATCAAGGTACATTGTTTCATGCTAAATGACAAGGGTAAAGTGGTAAGAATAGACTTGGGAAGTGAGAAGTTTACATGAACAACCCACGCTCAAGATGGGGAAACGCAAATCCAAGTCTTATGGTGTTCGAGAATCGATCTAAGAAAGTTTAAGTTCATCAAAGGAATCTATGATGACTTCAAAGCTTTCAAGAAGAAAGTCTTTGTGAAGAAGGCAAGTAAGAGTTGATTTTCCAAAGTTTGAGGGCAAACTTTTTCAACCGGGGGTGTATGATGCATAATTGATGGCCTTATGCATCAAGGTCAACCATAGAGACTTTACTATCCTACTCCAAGGCATTTCAAGTGACATCACGCATCTCTACTCCTAGAGGACTATTGAGCTCCTTATCACAAGGGCCTTAAAGTTCTAATCAAGCCATATGATAGAGCTTTCTCTTATGTACATTTTGGTTTTGAATCTTTAGTATCGAGTTGTATTTTAGAGATATCAGATTTTCTTTAAATGATGTCATAATTGAGTGGATGATGTAAGCCCTTAAGGGCCTAATCTTGAAGAGGGGTGACGCCTAAGGAGGTTTCCTACTATAAATACCCCTAGGGGTGCCTTGTAAACATATCTCATATTCATACATTCAATATAATGTCCAAAGTCGACGCTTTAGTTCTCTCTAGTTTTGGCTAGAAATCGAATTCCCTTTGGGTTTTTCGTGTGAAATCTTCTTTTCTAATCCAAGATTGAGCATTCTTAGGTGGTGAAAGGAGGAGTAGGAGCTCTGAAGATTGTGGTGTGGCTGTAGCAATTGGAGAGGCTTCGCTGCTCATTCTATCAAGTTCTTTCTCTCGCTTCTCGCTTGGTTCTTCATCATTGTAAGTCGCTTGTTTTCCATTTGTTTTGCTAGTTGTGAATTCACTTGATTGTCTTCAAATTCATGATTAAAACTCACGAATCAGCCCCTAAATCATCTACATCTTTTGGCCTTTGATCTCAGATTTCATTCCTTATTTCGCTCTATCTTTGATTCATCTCTTGCAAGTTCTTACTTGTGTTATGATCCGTGTTCTTTCTTGGCATTTTGTTGAATTGTGATCCATTATGCATCAATTTGGTATCGAGCTATGTTTAGATGAATCTCCTTTGTTTCTTGATAAATCTTGACCTTGTTTTGTCACAAAATCACATAAACCCCACGTTATACACGCCTTTGATAGTTCTTCCAAGAACTCATCAAGAACCCATCAAGAACTCATAAAGAACCCGTAGCTCCTCAAAGAACCTCGCCCTAAACACAAACCAAGCCCAACCGTCCCTTTCCTCGTGAGTTCATATGACATCAAGTTGATTTCTAATGGCAAACGAAGAATCTAAATCAAATGAGGTTTATGAACTTGAGCAACAAATAGCATTTTTGCGTGTGCAATCGGGTAAACAAATGGAAGAAAATAAAGTGCTACGTGAAGGTTCTCTACGTGATGGTGGTTCGCCTCATGGTGATAGTAGTGTGAAGCATAAAGTGCATGAACGCTTGGATTTCAAAGTAGAAGTTCCCGAATTTAATGGTAGTCTTAATGTTGAGGATTATCTTGATTGATACATACGGTGAACGTGTTTTTGAGTTGAAAGATTGTAGTGATGAGCTCAAGGTGAAGTACGTTGCTTTGAAATTAAGAAAACATGCTTCTATTTGGTGGACTAACCTTCAAAAGAAGAGAGTTGCAAAAGGGAAAGAAAAGATCCGCTCTGGGATAAGATGAAGTCAAAGTTGCAATCCAAGTTCCTTCCCAATCATACGCCCACGATAACTACTACAAGCCGCAAAAGCTTGTCCAAGGCTCTAAATCGGTCGAAGAATACACAAGGGAGTTTGAACACCTCCTTTGGCCAGGATCTCAAAGAGAAGGAACCACAAATTCTGCACGTTACTTGATTGGTTTGAATGATTGATACGCCATATAGTTGAATTACATTCACATGATTCCCTCGATGAGCTAAGTAACTTGGCTATGAAAGTGGAAAGACAAAGGAAGGAAAGGGCCAAGGAACCTCAAAGACCCTATACTCCACTCCCTTACTCTCAAACACAATCAAAAGCTCCACAAAATCAGCCCCCATCCTCCCTTAAACCCTACGCCAAACCCACATTAAACCAGCCAAAATCCCCATCCAAAACCCAAGTCCAAGAACCAAGAACATTAGCTCCAAGAAGGTGTTTTCGATGCCAAGGGTTGGGACATTATGCTCGGAGTGTCCAAACAAGCGAGTAGTGTCTTGGTGGAATACCAAAGTGCTTTATATGTAGAGCCGGAGTATGAGAAAGAAGAAGAAGTTAAGGTTGACGCCAAAGATGAGGAAGATGTAGTAGAAGAATACGTGGAAGAGCCGGATGAAGGAGAACTACTTGTGGTATAAAGGGCCTTGAATATCACAAATGTGCCGAAGATCAACTACAAAGAGAAGCAATTTTTCGCCTCGCTGTACTCATCCAAGGGAGAGTATGCTCCTGATCATAGATGGAGGAAGTCGCACCAATGCCGCCTCTACAACAATGGTCAAGAAGTTGCAAATAGAGATTAGCCCACATCCCACACCCTACACAATACAATGGCTAAACTCGGGCAAGGCATTCGTGGATCAACGAAGTTTTGGTGAGTCTTTCAATTGGAAAGAATTATCAAGATTCATTGTGGTGTGATATAGTTCCCATGGATACTTGTCATGTTTTATTGGGAAGGCCATGGTTATATGATAGACATGTCATACATGATGGGAGGGCCAACACTTACACTCTCACCATCAACCAAAAGAGGATCACTTTGGCACCTCTCGATCCACCATCTCGCAAAAGGAGAAACGCCATATTGTGTCAATCATGAAGATGGAGTATCAAGGGCATGAAGAGTATAAGGATCCTATTCTTACACATTTGGAGAAGAATGAAACGGATCCAAGTATCCATCACATTTTGAAACTTCCCACGAAGCATATCTTCCATGAGCATCCAAAAGATATCTACTTAGATCACTTGGTTGAAAGGCCTAAAATTCGAACGGAGGAAATAGCACAAGTCATCAAGGTACATTGTTTCATGCTAAATGACAAGGGTAAAGTGGTAAGAATAGACTTGGGAAGTGAGAAGACATGAACAACCCACGCTCAAGATGGGAAACGCAAATCCAAGTCTTATGGTGTTCGAGAATCGATCTAAGAAAGTTTAAGAAGTTCATCAAAGGAATCTATGATGACTTCAAAGCTTTCAAGAAGAAAGTCTTTGTGAAGAAGGCAAGTAAGAGTTGATTTTCCAAAGTTTGAGGGCAAACTTTTTCAACCGGGGGTGTATGATGCATAATTGATGGCCTTATGCATCAAGGTCAACCATAGAGACTTTACTATCCTACTCCAAGGCATTTCAAGTGACATCACTGCATCTCTACTCCTAGAGGACTATTGAGCTCCTTATCACAAGGGCCTTAAAGTTCTAATCAAGCCATATGATAGAGCTTTCTTATGTACATTTTGGTTTTTGAATCTTTAGTATCGAGTTGTATTTTAGAGATATCAGATTTTCTTTAAATGATGTCATAATTGAGTGGATGATGTAAGCCCTTAAGGGCCTAATCTTGAAGAGGGGTGACGCCTAAGGAGGTTTCCTACTATAAATACCACCCTAGGGTGCCTTGTAAACATATCTCATATTCATACATTCAATATAATGTCCAAAGTCGACGCTTTAGTTCTCTCTAGTTTTGGCTAGAAATCGAATTCCCTTTGGGTTTTTCGTGTGAAATCTTCTCTTCTAATCCAAGATTGAGCATTCTTAGGTGGTGAAAGGAGGAGTAGGAGCTCTGAAGATTGTGGTGTGGCTGTAGCAATTGGAGAGGCTTCGTTGCTCATTCTATCAAGTTCTTTCTCTCGCTTCTCGCTTGGTTCTTCATCATTGTAAGTCGCTTGTTTTCCATTTGTTTTGCTAGTTGTGAATTCACTTGATTGTCTTCAAATTCATGATTAAAACTCACGAATCAGCCCCTAAATCATCTACATCTTTTGGCCTTTGATCTCGTATTTCATTCCTTATTTCGCTCTATCTTTGATTCATCTCTGCAAGTTCTTACTGTGTTATGATCCGTGTTCTTTCTTGGCATTTTGTTGAATTGTGATCCATTATGCATCAATTTGGTATCGTGAGCTATGTTTAGATGAATCTCCTTTGTTTCTTGCATAAATCTTCGACCTTGTTTTGTCACAAAATCACATAAACCCCACGTTATACACGCCCTTTGATAGTTCTTCCAAGAACTCATCAAGAACCCATCAAGAACTCATAAAGAACCCGTAGCTCCTCAAAGAACCTCGCCCTAAACACAAACCAAGCCCAAATCCGTCCCTTTCCTCGTGAGTTCATATGACATCAAGTTGATTTCTAATGGCAAACGAAGAATCTAAATCAAATGAGGTTTATGAACTTGAGCAACAAATAGCATTTTTGCGTGCAATTGGGTAAACAAATGGAAGAAAATAAAGTGCTACGTGAAGGTTCTCTACGTGATGGTGGTTCGCCTCATGGTGATAGTAGTGTGAAGCATAAAGTGCATGAACGCTTGGATTTCAAAGTAGAAGTTCCCGAATTTAATGGTAGTCTTAATGTTGAGGATTATCTTGATTGGATACATACGGCTGAACGTGTTTTGAGTTGAAAGATTGTAGTGATGACCTCAAGGTGAAGTACGTTGCTTTGAAATTAAGAAAACATGCTTCTATTTGGTGGACTAACCTTCAAAAGAAGAGAGTTGCAAAAGGGAAAGAAAAGATCCGCTCTTGGGATAAGATGAAGTCAAAGTTGCAATCCAAGTTCCTTCCCAATCATACGTCCACGATAACTACTACAAGCCGCAAAGCTTGTCCAAGGCTCTAAATCGGTCAAGAATACACAAGGGAGTTTGAACACCTCCTTTGGCGTTGTGGATCTCAAAGAGAAGGAACCACAAATTCTGCACGTTACTTGATTGGTTTGAATGATTGATACGTTATATAGTTGAATTACATTCATATGAATCCCTTGATGAGCTAAGTAACTTGGCTATGAAAGTGGAAAGACAAAGGAAGGAAAGGGCCAAGGAACCTCAAAGACCCTATACTCCACTCCCTTACTCTCAAACACAATCAAAAGCTCCACAAAATCAGCCCCATCCTCCCTTAAACCCTACGCCAAACCCACATTAAACCAGCCACAAAATCCCCATCCAAAACCCAAGTCCAAGAACCAAGAACATTAGCTCCAAGAAGGTGTTTTCGATGCCAAGGGTTGGGACATTATGCTTCTGAGTGTCCAAACAAGCGAGTAGTGTCTTTCGTGGAATACCAAAGTGCTTTATATGTAGAGCCGAGTATGAGAAAGAAGAAGAAGTTAAGGTTGACGCCAAAGATGAGGAAGATGTAGTAGAAGAATACGTGGAAGAGCCGGATGAAGGAGAACTACTTGTGGTATAAAGGGCCTTGAATATCACAAATGTGCCGAAGATCAACTACAAAGAGAAGCAATTTTTCGCCTCGCTGTACCATCCAAGGGAGAGTATGCTCCTCGATCATAGATGGAGGAAGTTGCACCAATGCCGCCTCTACAACAATGGTCAAGAAGTTGCAAATAGAGATTAGCCCACATCCCACACCCTACACAATACAATGGCTAAACTCGCAAGGCATTCGTGTGGATCAACGAGTTTTGGTGAGTCTTTCAGTTGGAAAGAATTATCAAGATTCATTGTGGTGTGATATAGTTCCCATGGATACTTGTCATGTTTTATTGGGAAGGCCATGGTTATATGATAGACATGTCATACATGATGGGAGGGCCAACACTTACACTCTCACCATCAACCAAAAGAGGATCACTTTGGCACCTCTCGATCCACCATCTCGCAAAAGGAGAAACGCCATATTGTGTCTATCATGAATTTGTATTATCAAGGTCATGTAGAGTATTAGGATCTTATTCTTACTCATTTTGAGAAGACTGAAAAGGATCAATTTATCAATCACTTTTTGAAACTTCACACTAATCTTATCTTCCATGAGCATCCAAAAGATATCTACTTAGATCACTTGGTTGAAAGGCCAAAATTCGAAGGATGAAATAGCCCAAGTCATCAAGGTACATTGTTTCATGCTAAATGACAAGGGTAAAGTGGTAAGAATAGACTTGGGAAGTGAGAAGTTTACATGAACAACCCACGCTCAAGATGGGGAAACGCAAATCCAAGTCTTATGGTGTTCGAGAATTGATCTAAGAAAGTTTAAGAAGTTCATCAAAGGAATCTATGATGACTTCAAAGCTTTCAAGAAGAAAGTCTTTGTGAAGAAGGCAAGTAAGAGTTGATTTTCCAAAGTTTGAGGGCAAACTTTTTCAACCGGTGTATGATGCATAATTGATGGCCTTATGCATCAAGGTCAACCATAGAGACTTTACTATCCTACTCCAAGGCATTTCAAGTGACATCACTGCATCTCTACTCCTAGAGGACTATTGAGCTCCTTATCACAAGGGCCTTAAAGTTCTAATCAAGCCATATGATAGAGCTTTCTCTTATGTACATTTTGGTTTTGAATCTTTAGTATCGAGTTGTATTTTAGAGATATTGTATTTTCTTTAAATGATGTCATAATTGAGTGGATGATGTAAGCCCTTAAGGGCCTAATCTTGAAGAGGGGTGACGCCTAAGGAGGTTTCCTACTATAAATACCCTAGGGGTGCCTTGTAAACATATCTCATATTCATACATTCAATATAATGTCCAAAGTTGACGCTTTAGTTCTCTCTAGTTTTGGCTAGAAATCGAATTCCCTTTGGGTTTTTCGTGTGAAATCTTCTCTTCTAATCCAAGATTGAGCATTCTTAGGTGGTGAAAGGAGGAGTAGGAGCTCTTGAAGATTGTGGTGTGGCTGTAGCAATTGGAGAGGCTTCGTTGCTCATTCTATCAAGTTCTTTCTCTCGCTTCTCGCTTGGTTCTTCATCATTGTAAGTCGATTGTTTTCCATTTGTTTTTCTAGTTGTGAATTCACTTGATTGTCTTCAAATTCATGATTAAAACTCACGAATCAGCCCCTAAATCATCTACATCTTTTGGCCTTTGATCTCGTATTTCATTCCTTATTTCGCTCTATCTTTGATTCATCTCTGCAAGTTCTTACTTGTGTTATGATCCGTGTTCTTTCTTGGCATTTTGGTTGAATTGTGATCCATTATGCATCAATTTGGTATCGAGCTATGTTTAGATGAATCTCCTTTGTTTCTTGCATAAATCTTGACCTTGTTTTGTCACAAAATCACATAAACCCCACGTTATACACGCCTTTGATAGTTCTTCCAAGAACTCATCAAGAACCCATCAAGAACCCATCAAGAACTCATAAAGAACCCGTAGCTCCTCAAAGAACCTCGCCCTAAACACAAACCAAGCCCAACCGTCCCTTTCCTCGTGAGTTCATATGACATCAAGTTGATTTCTAATGGCAAACGAAGAATCTAAATCAAATGAGGTTTATGAACTTGAGCAACAAATAGCATTTTTGGCAGTGCAATTGGGTAAACAAATGGAAGAAAATAAAGTGCTACGTGAAGGTTCTCTACGTGATGGTTCGCCTCATGGTGATAGTAGTGAAGCATAAAGTGCATGAACGCTTTGGATTTCAAAGTAGAAGTTCCCGAATTTAATGGTAGTCTTAATGTTGAGGATTATCTTGATTGATACATACGGCTGAACGTGTTTTGAGTTGAAAGATTGTAGTGATGAGCTCAAGGTGAAGTACGTTGCTTTGAAATTAAGAAAACATGCTTCTATTTGGTGGACTAACCTTCAAAAGAAGAGAGTTGCAAAAGGGAAAGAAAAGATCCGTTCTTGGGATAAGATGAAGTCAAAGTTGCAATCCAAGTTCCTTCCCAATCATACGCCCACGATAACTACTACAAGCCGCAAAGCTTGTCCAAGGCTCTAAATCTCGAAGAATACACAAGGGAGTTTGAACACCTCCTTTGGCGCTGTGATCTCAAAGAGAAGGAACCACAAATTCTGCACGTTACTTGATTGGTTTGAATGATCGATACGTCATATAGTTGAATTACATTCATATGAATCCCTTGATGAGCTAAGTCACTTGGCTATGAAAGTGGAAAGACAAAGGAAGGAAAGGGCCAAGGAACCTCAAAGACACTTACTCCACTCCCTTACTCTCAAACACAATCAAAAGCTCCACAAAATCAGCCCCCATCCTCCCTTAAACCCTACGCCAAACCCACATTAAACCAGCCATTAAAATCCCCATCCAATACCCAAGTCCAAGAACCAAGAACATTAGCTCCAAGAAGGTGTTTTCGATGCCAAGGGTTGGGACATTATGCTTCGGAGTGTCCAAACAAGCGAGTAGTGTCTTTGGTGGAATACCAAAGTGCTTTATATGTAGAGCCGGAGTATGAGAAAGAAGAAGTTAAGGTTGACGCCAAAGATGAGGAAGATGTAGTAGAAGAATACGTGAAGAGCCGGATGAAGGAGAACTACTTGTGGTATAAAGGGCCTTGAATATCACAAATGTGCCGAAGATCAACTACAAAGAGAAGCAATTTTTCGCCTCGTTGTACCATCCAAGGGAGAGTATGCTCCTCGATCATAGATGGAGGAAGTCGCACCAATGCCGCCTACAACAATGGTCAAGAAGTTGCAAATAGAGATTAGCCCACATCCCACACCCTACACAATACAATGGCTAAACTCGCAAGGCATTCGTGGATCAACGAAGTTTTGGTGAGTCTTTCAATTGGAAAGAATTATCAAGATTCATTGTGGTGTGATATAGTTCCCATGGATACTTGTCATGTTTTATCGGGAAGGCCATGGTTATATGATAGACATGTCATACATGATGGAGGGCCAACACTTACACTCTCACCATCAACCAAAAGAGGATCACTTTGGCACCTCTTGATCCACCATCTCAAAAAAGGAGAAACGCTATATTGTGTCAATCATGAAGATGGAGTATCAAGGGCATGAAGAGTATAAGGATCCTATTCTTACACATTTGGAGAAGAATGAAACGGATCCAAGTATCCATCACATTTTGAAACTTCCCACGGCTATATCTTCCATGAGCATCCAAAAGATATCTACTTAGATCACTTGGTTGAAAGGCCGAAAATTCGAAGGATGAAATAGCCCAAGTCATCAAGGTACATTGTTTCATGCTAAATGACAAGGGTAAAGTGGTAAGAATAGACTTGGGAAGTGAGAAGCTTACATGAACAACCCACGCTCAAGATGGGGAAACGCAAATCCAAGTCTTATGGTGTTCGAGAATCGATCTAAGAAAGTTTAAGAAGTTCATCAAAGGAATCTATGATGACTTCAAAGCTTTCAAGAAGAAAGTCTTTGTGAAGAAGGCAAGTAAGAGTTGATTTTCCAAAGTTTGAGGGCAAACTTTTTCAACCGGGGGTGTATGATGCATAATTGATGGCCTTATGCATCAAGGTCAACCATAGAGACTTTACTATCCTACTCCAAGGCATTTCAAGTGACATCACTGCATCTCTACTCCTAGAGGACTATTGAGCTCCTTATCACAAGGGCCTTAAAGTTCTAATCAAGCCATATGATAGAGCTTTCTTATGTACATTTTGGTTTTGAATCTTTAGTATCGAGTTGTATTTTAGAGATATCAGATTTTCTTTAAATGATGTCATAATTGAGTGGGATGATGTAAGCCCTTAAGGGCCTAATCTTGAAGAGGGGTGACGC